>JABUQX010007039.1:0-2500 GCA_015478945.1 Trachelipus rathkii
AACAAAAACACGATAATTATATCAATAATATTACTACAAATTTGACATTTTAAAGCGAGGTCAGGAATAAACTATGTTTTTCTATTTACCAAAACACCTTTTTTCGACAACCCTGGTCGAATTAAAACCTACTACCATTTTTGAAATAATCGAGATTTAGGTTATTATTTGAGTTAGTATTTATATTCATTATTGCTATTAATTATAATTGAATTGAATTGTGCATTAAATATATTAATTATATATATAAAATAAATATTAATAAATAATAATATATATATTAATAATATATAATAATAAAATATATATATATTAAATAATAAATTAATATATAAAATAATATATTAATTATATATATAGATTAATAATAATATATAATATATATATATATATATATAATATTAATATATAATATATATAATTACTAACATAATATTGTATGGATATAATATAAAATTATATACAACAATATATTAAATGTTTAAAAGAATATATATAAAATAACTTTATTTAATAATCTCAATATAAATAGTTTTATTGGTCAGATAAATAATTAAGTATTCTTTTTAATACATCTAATTTAATTATTTTAATCTATATAAAATTATACAACCTTTCAAATATCATATTTTGAGAACTACTAAGGGTTTTAATTAAATGGTCTATATTATATAATATAAATATTATAAATATATAATAATAATATATATATATATATATATATATAATATAATAATTATATATAATATTATATAATATATTAATAATATATATTTAATTAAATATATAATATATTAATAATATTATTAATTATAATATTATATATATAAATTATATTAATATTTATAATATATATATATAATATTAAAGATTATATATTATAAATATAGGTAATCATACTTAGACCGAAACTATTAAGGATAATATTATTTATTGATATAAATAAGTTAAAAATTAAGCTAATATTATATTTATTATACAGAAAATGCTTAGATGTAGCTCATAATATATTATTACTTATTTATTATTATTATATTATATTATTTTTTATTATATATACTATTTTATATTTATTTATATTATTTATTATCTGATAATTTTATATTATAATTTTTTATTTTAATATAAAAATTGTATAAACTTATTATCTAGGGATATGGATTTGATTATATTAAATCAAGTAGCGCGCTTTATGTATGCGAATAACTCGCAATTAACAATAAGAGGATAAAGAAGTATAAATAAGTCTTTTTTCATAATTAATAAAATATTTAAATAGAAATTATATATAATCAGTTATATATTATATATATATAACAACTAAAAAGCAAATAAACAGATAAAGTAGCCTAAGAATTATCTTCAGTGAGGTGAATATATAAGTATATACACTTTACTAGAAAAATCCTAAATACTATTATTAGAACATACGTTATATAAATCATATTATCTGGGAAATGTTTAATAAATAAAACTCAAAAACAATAACAAAAAAACAAAACATTAAAATATTTATATAAAATAAAAAAATAAAAAAAATATGTAAACACAATACCTGAAAGCAAAAATTCATATTCATATACATTATTACGTGAGAAACAATAGAGTATCATCCAAGAGCAATAATAAAAATACTATTTAAATTTTGTGTATTTATTACGATAAAGAAACTTAATCGAATTACGAGAGAGTGAAACCTGAACAATAGAGAGGAGAGAGAGATATTCTATTCTATATAGATGTTCGAAGTAGCCATCCGGTAACGCATTGAGTGGACTAAAGTGAGTGGGAGGCTTTCGGTCCCCCCCGTCCCCATCGCTCGTACTCTTGTCTGCAGCGTAAGCTCTCATCAACCTCGCAGCGAACGCTTCCTCATAACCTTCGATTTCTGCAGTAGTGGCGGAGGAGAAAGAGTTGCAAAGAAAGTTTAGCTTTGACTAACAAGAGAAAATGGTTAATTTTTTTTTATTTCCTTTTTAGGGTTCGAGCCGTCAGGGGACAGAGGAGGGGACGAAGTCTCCCCCGTAACGTCGCCCGGTAGGCGAGAACCCGACTTGTCCATCTTGGTGAATTTACCTTTGGGATATCTTTTAGTTAAAAAAAAAATACAATACAATTTTGCATCTCTGTGGAACTTTCCGCAGAGGCGTTCACTTGTATTAGCGAAGGAGACTTCGTATCGTTGCCTATACGATATCTATCGTCTCATACTACTCATTACATAATTAAATCTCAACATTTTTAACAATCTTGGGATAATAAATATTATTCAAACTTATTAGCGTTATGTGATGTTTTTGTGATGTTTAATAATTCTTATTGTGATTTTATTATATTTTTCGTTCTTGATACAAATCAAATATAACTTAATTATTCAGCTCTATTTCCAGCCTAAGTATTGCTGTATAGTTTTTTTGTTACTTACTCTCGAGTGGTATTAGCTGTCCAGGGGTGACCTTACGTAGATTAAATATTATTCATCCTGTGTTTCTTCTTGAAA
>JABUQX010007039.1:7500-40000 GCA_015478945.1 Trachelipus rathkii
AAAGAAAGGAAAAAATAACACTGGACGGAAGATAATTAAACAACACAAGGATAATATTCATTTTCCAATTTTTGTAGATAATAAATCAATATAAATATATCAACAGTATGAAAATAAAATTATACAAATAAATATAATAATTATATATATATATAATATATAATATATATATTAAATATATATCTAAATAATAAAAGTAATATATAATATATATAATAATATAAAAATTATAATATATAAATACTAATAAACTAATAATATTATTAATACACGATGTACCACTACACAAGCGGCAAGGGCGCTGTATACAAAGGAGTGTGGCACAAAAAAAAAATGAAAATAGAAAAGGAATAGTTAAACTCCCAGTCCTTTACTCTAACGCAATATTCCTCAAGGATGAGCGCAGACTAGGAAGAACTTAAGAGAGGAAGATATTAAATACTGACGAGAAAAATATGATGAAGGAAGTGTTCAGAAAACATGAATGTGAACTGGAAAGAAGGACAGGCACAAACAACGAATGATTAAACTTGAGTTTCCATATCAGTACTAAAATTTCAATGTAAGAAAAAGGCACCTCAATGTGTATACGAGGGGGAACAGTGGGGAAGAATGGAGAGGTCAATTCTCTCGAGCCTCTGTTGTTTTTAATTCCTATAGAAAAGATATAGGGGACCAATGTCAACTGTGCAGCAAGAAAGAAAGAGGGTGGTAGAATCGAGGATAGAAAAGCTTAAAGTTTCTTATGCATTTTAGCGATTAAATTCTTTAGGTACATTATTACATAAAAACTTATGGAAAACAATTGAGAGCGGATATTACCTACAAAGAGCGAGAATAAAACTTAGATATCTGTGTAACTTAGCAGAAGAAAAATGACACAAGATTTCTAAAGCACCGATGTGATAATTGAGGTTTCCAAACTTATATATATTATATATTACTATATATAATAATTATATGACTATATTATTATGAGAAGACAGGAATAACTATATATCCAAATCTACTTCTTAATACCAATCCTAGTTAATAATATAAAATATTAATATAAGTACAATTAATAATAAATAATATAATATAATAATATATATATACAAGGAACCATACTGATTATAGCTTATTACACTCCGTAAAGTAATTTGATTTTATTTTTTTTTGTTTATAACATATTGCTAGTATATATGATACTAACAATGAATTTATATGTGGTTGGAGGACATGATTCAAAAGTTTAAATATTATTAAATAAATTTTTTAAAAATACATTTACATAAGAAAAAAATTTAAAAAATGAAATATACTCGAAACGTCGATTCATAAGAAACCCATTACATATTTGAATCAGCTATATAAAGCTTGATTAACAAAAATGTTAACAAAAAAAAATTCAAGATATAGAAATAATCCATCCGAACCTGTATGACAAATTACAGAAAAAAACAAATAACATGGCTTTAATCACCGTATATAAAGCTATTAATTACAAAATGAAAAATAAAAAAAAAAATAAAATAAATAAAAAAATTACTTAAAGTAACTCGAGCCGACGGGGGACCGAGGGGGGGATCGTAATATTCCATGAACCCGTAGGGGAGGGGCGTGAAAGACCCAAAACCCCCGCGAACAACCCATATTACAAAAGTAGACGGGGGTTACCGGAGAACACCTCCCTTGGAGGGGGGAAAAATAAGTTATTCTAATACACGTCGTTCCCCAGAAGAGCGAGAGCACACTCAAACCGACTATAAAATGGCCATCTATTGACGGTTTACCCTTAGGGATAATTACCCCTTTAAGTTATAAAATAAAATAAAATTAAAAAATTATAAAATGAAACGCGCAGCGTAAAACGTAACAGGAATCCTATATCTTTTTAGAATACATGTCCGTCACCACTTAATTGATTGTTAGGATTCATACTACTCGAAATATGAAAAAAAAAATATCAAAATGAAAAAAGATCGAAAACATAAACAGGTCATAATATATATATATACTATACTATACTATATAATACTAATAAATTAATATATACTATCATTATATATATATAAAAAATATATATTATTAACTATATACTATAGAATTATAATATAATACTAATATAATATATAATATATTTATAATATAAATATTACATATAGTATGATCTTATGTATAGATATGCCATATGTTTGGAATTCGATACAAAACGTATCATAACAAAGATACGATATCTAGCACATTTTAAAACAAAGAGAAAAGTTTTAAGAAGAGTACTTGGTATAAGAGTAGAAAGGTGAAATTTAATCTACTGTTCATTATAAATATTCCAATTTTTTTTTTTTTTTAAATATAGCATTTAAGAAATAAAATCAATTTAAAAATATAGAGTACTTTTACTGGCAAAAGGTCGCACAACCTAAATGAAAAAGGGCATTAACTAAATCACTAAAGAAATCTATTTTTAACTTAAATTAACCTTAAAGTTCAACTTTTAGAACTGAACTGACTAATTAATTTTTACTCTACTTAATTTTTAAAGGTATGTGGGTCTAAAAATGTAAAGTTGCTAGAAATGACACTTTTGAACTAGTCCAAAACACTGGGCACTATCAATCTTAAACATACAGACCCTATAAAAATAATATTAAATATAATAAAACTCTAAAAATATATATAAAATATAATGATTTGTTAAATAGATATTATAATAAATAATATCTAATAATAATAAATATAAAACTATATAAACTATATAAGATAATAATAAAGTAATAATAATAAAAAAAATATAGAATATATAAAAATAAATAAAAAACCTAAAATATAAATTAGAAAAATATAATATATTATAAATAAAAATATAATAATATAAAAATTAAATTATATAAAATAAAATAATAATTAAAAAAATATATCTAAAATAAAATATTAATAAAAATTAAAATCTAAATATATAATATAAAAAAAAATCAATATACCTATATAATATAAATAATAACATGGACAATACTCAACACCTATAATACAATAATAAAATACTATAACTAAACAATAAGATATAATAATAAAATTAACCTAACCAATAGTCAACAACATATCTCATAATATAATATATATATAATAACAAAAATAAAAATAACAAAATATAATATAATACATAATAATATAAATATAAATAATATATATATATTCTCTTATAATAACTACCCATTAAATGATCTATATTATACATAACAACTATAAATATAGTATAAATATAATAAAATAATAATAATACACTATATATATAGTATAAATATAAAATAATTATATATATATAACTAAATTTAATTAATATACCCTTTCCATATAGGCCCACTACCTCTTCTTAAAAGAAGTTAAATCATAAAAAAGAATGAATATATCCGAACATTTCGCAAGAACAGGACCCTCTATGGCACGTCCAACCTGCAGTCGTACCCTACTTGTTAGATAAATACCTGAACCAATCACGAAAAATGCGCTTAGGTTAAACTAAAAAAGTTGCTTTTTTCCCTTCATCATAGTTTAATTTTTAAAATATGACATATCCATATTTCTAATTTTTCTTTTTTTCTTCCTTTTTCTTTTAATGGGGCTTTGAGCCGGAACGAGTGCGACCAGAGGGGAGACGATATTCCTCCGTCGTCACCCACGCTGAGTAAGCTGAGTTCGACTCTTGACTCTTTCATCTTTGCGATTTAATAATGATTTTGGATATTCTTTAGTATAAATAAAAAATAAAATGTTTGAATCGGTATAACATCTGAGCATATTGCTATATGAAATAATCATCGAAAAACTAAAATCTTGATATCAAATCGTAATCGATTCGATTATATACCCTAACTCGGCATTCTACACATTATCCTCTTTAAAGGACAAGCTTATAATCCAATAGAATATATTAGTAAATATCATACTTCACATATCCAATATCAAACTACTTATATATATTATACTAATTAATACATACTATAATATATATACTAAATATACAAACATAATATAGTCAATTTCATCATATACACATAAATAATCACCCCATATATATACACACTATAATATACATAAATATGACCGAGCTTCCCATCTCACACGCGTTACCAAGAATGTATTTAAAAACTATTAATGCTACAATTAAAAAGGAAATTGAAGCTTGTTTTAACGACTTAATTGCCGTAGAATTCTTACTACGGAAAACTAATTAATTACTTTTCAACTTAGGACAAATATTCAAACCTAACTGATCGACTTAATGAATTCACTGAATCTACAACAAAGGAAACAAATAGAAAAATGTTTAGATACTTCTGGCCCCACAATATACCGATCCAACCAGTATCATTGATAATGGGGCCTCGATGCTAACGAGAGGGCTACTGAAATAAAGCATTAAACCACCCCTCTAGTACTCTTTTAAGTATAAATCCTCATGGATGCTTCTACATTTTTTTCCTATTTTAAAAGGTAACAACAACAATTGAAATATTATATAATAATATATACTATAATACACAACTTATAATAATATATATAAGATACACACATACCTATCTTCAAAAACATCCTATCCTATTAATATAATAATATACCTAACCGCTAATAAATAATAATATAATACTAATCATACAAAAAATAATAATAGTATAAAACTAATAAATAAAAAATAATATATAAGAACGAATAAATAAAATAAAACTTATATTATAAATAAATAAATATAATATATATAAATATATAATATATACATATATATATTATCCATACTTCCATAAACAAATATTATAAAAAAAAACCATAATGATATAACTAAATAATATAAATCAAATAGTAAAACTCAAATAACAATAATAATAAAAACATAAAAAATAAAATATATAAATAATAAATAAATAATTTAATTAAACTGTATAATACAACTTATATAATCAAAAAATACTATCTCCATTTATATACTACACTATATAATACTATACGTAAATATAAATTAAAACAAAATATCACATATCAAACATAATACTCAGGAATATATAGTAACTAATAAAAGACATAATATCTATATAAAATATAATACAAATGATAACAAATCACACAAGAAATAAATACCTATCATATAGTGACCGGACAGATATGGGGGTACCGAGCCGACGGGACAAAGGAAAGGAGGTAAGTACAAATATTTCCATACACCCGATACAGGGGCAGGGGAGCAAGAGGAACCCCGACCCGCGGACGACAAATAAAGAAACACCAACATACTAACAAATAAGAGCCGGGGGTTCCGGAGACCCCATACACGCGAGGGGGAAAAAAGACGCCCTACACTCGTCGTTCCCGGAAGGCCGAAGAAGAACACCAACTGAACTAACCTGCCATCATAACCTCTCTGCGGTCAACCCAACCACTTGGGTGTACTTTTATTTATAAAAATCAACACCTCACCTCAATACCCGAACATAAGGAGCAACCGATAAGGCTATACGTTCAATCCAAATAAAATAACTTTAAAAAATTGCAATTTTCCTACATTTATATAATTACGACGTGTATGCTTCAAAGCTGAATCTGGCAATTTCTAGAACACAATATTTTTTTTATGAAAAATATGTATCATATACGATAGTAAAGTTTATATAAAACGAAGAAATTCTAAAAAATGTACTATTCTATATTAGTGTAAGAATTAATCAAAGTATTCATAAGATCAACATATATGAAACGGCTAATGGGAAAGGAAAGCTGACATTACATATATTATTATATATTATATATATATATTATATTATATATATATATAATATATATATATATATTATATATATATATTATATATATATATACTATATATATATATATATATTATTATATATATATATATATATATATATTATATTATATATATAGTAAATTAAACATATTCGAAAGTTTGATATTGATATATCGATATATCGAGTATTGGGTATAATATATATATATATATAATAATATATATATATATATATATATATATAATAATATTATAATATATATATATATATAATATACCACATCAACTATTTCTTACACCTAGACTTAATTAGCCCAAGTAGCCTAACTATGGATTCTGTATGACCCAAGCACGCCCTAACCTAATGGATTAACTGGAGAGACCTCAAGGTAGGACTAACCTAATGGATTATGGAAACCCCCAAGTATGGCCTAACCTAGATGGATTTATGATATATATATTATATATATAAATATATATATTATATATATATATATATATATTATATATATCTATATATATATATATATATATATATATATATATATTATAATATAAATATAACAGTATATATAATATTTAGATTTCAAAGCTGGATGAAAGGTTGCGCATCCAGGACATGTTCTGACTTTGACAATGATGTGTCTAGAATGTTTTTCATGCTTCTTCATATTTCTAACCTGTAATTAAAGTTTGACGTCTTATCTAACAACTACGATCCCTTAGTTATTCTGAATAAATGCTAGATCAGATTAATTCTGTCAAATGTCAAATTGTCTAAGAAGGTTCTCTAATTAATTATTATATAAATTTAAAATCAACAGCAATTAGCGCTTATTTACAAGAAGATTACGCATGAAGAAATCGAAAAAGATAACTATAAACCTATATCGGCCATTACTTCTCATAATCTGCCCTGATACAACATCGCATAAAGAGATAACGAGGTTCTTTCTTAGTGTAATTTGACACACACTATTTAATCTTATTTAAGAGTTTATTTTACGCTATTTAGATTTATTCCAATTAATGGCAGCTTTTCAAGTCTCTTTAAATCACAAAAGTCTCTTCTAATGTAATGTTAATTCTTTTATTTGTACACGTGAAAATTAGTGATAGTGAATATCAGTTGTTGTGTGTGTGTGTGTGTGCTTTGATGTGTTGTGTGTGAATGTTGTAAACTGATTGTGTGTATGTAAGTATTGTTGTATGGGCGTCACTTCAGACGAATCGTTCTTACCTGAGAGTAGAAGGACTAAGATAGACTATTTATGTCCGAATCTGATCTGTGTGTTATTGTGATTGTGCCCGCGCTCTGTCATACGAATTCATTGAATTGTACCACAGTAGAATAGAAATGTAGGCAAAACAAAAGGTTGGCTGGCAAACAAGGCATACTAACGCGCGCGTTCTCTATTGACAAATAAAATTTAGATCAAACGTTACGTACCGCGCCATCAAAGCTACACCACATGAAATCTGTAGGAAATAAATCGACCAAAAACATCACTACGTCACATTACATCACTACCAACCATCAATAATACGTCTATTATCACCTAGTCTTTGATGACTCACACAGCTAGCCAATTTGGATTTCTTCTTTCAAACAGTCAACTTAAATAATTCTCACAACTATAACCTTTCTATATATTCAAGACTAAATGGCTCAGCGAGTTGTAAGCACTACCATACAATAAAACATTACACTCGCTCGTTACAACGACGTCTTGAAGAAATCTTAGCAATCTCCCTATCACTTCGATGTTTCTAGATGGCTTCAAGAATCTATACATCTCCTACATAACTCACCATACCTAAATTCATCCTCTGGTGGCATTTCATGCCTCACTAGTCCCTAACAAAACGCGAACAAGAAAGCTTTTCCACCTTCCTTTACCTAATTCATGAATATCTAATACTTCTCAAATGACGACTGATTACTAATCTATTTTATCCAAATCCATAGCATTGCTGACGAATTCATTAAATTCTAAAATATCTGGTCATTGATTTCAGTCAACGTTCCATCACTGAGTGGACTTGGCCTTCACATCTCATACTGATATGCAGGGGGATGAGGTGAGGACAAAAAATAATTAACAAGTGTAAATTACATCAAAACGATCCTGGAACAGTTTATTAAAAAAAGAACACTCACTACTAAATAAAAAACAGATACAGTACATAAAACACAATATCTTGAAAAAAAAACATTAATCTCCAAACTTCATCTCCGCTATAGAACTTTAACAAAATGTTTCAACTCACCTATCAAATTAACCCCTATCTCGATATATAAAAATAACCACATCCATTTTATACATCCTATCCGGTAAAAACTCATAGACCAAAACAATCCACGTTAGATCAGCTCTTAAATTTTCAAAACTTATTTCTCAACCCAAGACATAGGCCCACACTGACCTCTTGACCCAACACGATACATATTCTCTGCGCACACTTTATCGGCAGGCTAACTTCTGAGGGAGGCGTTTAGCAACTCGTTCTTTGCTAAACTAATTCGTACTTAGAGTGAAATTTCGCTCTTGGAACCCTCGGAGGACACAGCTGTCGGTAACAACCGCTGAGATTTAACAGTGGGGGCCATAACGATACGCTGGTAGAGGGGTCGAATCGAGCGGGTCTCACAATTACATAAGCCACTGGTTCACAAGACTATAACATCATTTTAACTTCTCCACAAAACAAATCATGGCTATCGAAATAGGGGAGACATAGTCATCTGCAGCTCCATTCAAGAGAGAGAGACTCACATATTACAGCGATATCAGGGCATGGTTAAGAAACACATACCGTTCTCTTCACCAGCCATAAACTATCACATCTATACTAATTTTACCATCGTCGCTGCTCACGGCTTAAACATTGCGACAGGCTATTAAAACTCTCCGAACAAGAACTACAGGCGCGACTCTTCTACTCACAAGCAAAAAGATAGCCAGCCAAACCCCCACCTTACCTCTGACGATCAACACTCCTACTGATAAAAAACATAATCTATCTGTGACCTTCACTTAGCCTAAAAAATATCTCTACATAACATTTATGTAAATACTGATTATACTCCACTTAATTCGCTCTACAAGAGATAATCCATATGTAGCTAACCTTCTTCCTACTGAAAAGGCTAATCTCTTCGGCTCCATTTTTTTCACTAATTCTACGCCTCCGAGCAACGATCTCCGGCATCCTCCTCCTGCCTTCTCCTCTCTACCTGCATTCTTACGCGATATTCTCTAGAAATGCCTCTTCCCGAAAGTCGATATAACAGCATTCGATCGGGAAATGTATGGGACATAATAAATACTTGAAGACTCTATGCAGTGTCCAGCATGTGGCTTGTGGCCCGATGGCGTCCTTTATGCTGAGGGAGTGTGCTTTCCGAGCTGGCCCTCGTCCTCGATCAACTCGTTACTCTCTTAATGGCTAATACTTTGTTCTTTTCCCACTCAGTGCTGGAAAGCGACGCATATCTATATTCACCAATATTACAATCCCGAAAAACAGAGATTGAGATCCACATGCTCTGATTCTATCCTTAACTATCGTCCTAAGATAACTCTCACTTGCTATTAACTCGATCATAAGATCTATGAAACAACTCTTCTTAAACACATCATCATTTCCTGGATACATCCATAGAAGAAAATCTTCATTATCACTATCATTCTTTCAGGATCATACAAGATAAAATGAGCATTTACAGATCGCTCGAGATTCAAACTGAGTGACATACACTAATCATAATATTAACTATGATTTACATGGGTCCCTATTCATGCCATATAGGAACTATGGAGGAGTCTATAGGGATGGTGAGACTCAGATATAAAAAAAATAAAATTAAAAATCAAAAGCTTTATAGCATACGACGATATAAGGCTAACATGCTGATTTCCGACTAACTCTAAGGAACTCCACTTTAACTTGGGTATTTTTCCACCTTCCCGATGCATATTGCTGCCAAGTCTTCTATGTGACCGCTCCATATTAGTATTCGTTGATGGAGCGACTTATTCCTCCTTTCCTGTTAATTGATGTGTTCTTCAAGGTTATGTGTTTTAATACTTTTTAATTAATTTACTTACTATTTCATCAACGATTCTCAATACTCAGCTTTGTACTTACTAACTCTGTTCACTTCTTAATGCCGAAAATGACATCATTACTCTTCCATTCTTTAAAACCACTACATTTCAACAAATAATACATATAGCTCCCATACTTTAATTGCAATCATAGAGTTTTGATCTTTCTCGTCCTATTATCAGCTTCTAGTTCTACTATTTTCTATTTGCCTAATGAACTGGATGGATTATCACCTCGTGTGATGAGACCATGCAAACAATAACCTTGATGAATATTATCAACTCTTATGAAAACGACACAACTTTAAATCAAAACTAAATCTCAATAGTCAAACTAACTTCATTACTTATTCATAATCTTATTTTCCAGGCATTCTAACGTCTCACCTTTGAACAACATAAATACAATTCTATTTGGATCTGTAATCATAACAAAAAAAATTTATCAATTTGGAATATACCCTCAAATAAATCAAAAAATTAAAAAACGAGTTGTTAACGAGTGTGCCAAGTCCAATAGAACATGGGCAGTATATCTTGTCATGGATACTGCGATGAGAAATTTATATTTCTATCTGCACAGCTACTATAATAATCCAGTTATTATTAAGATGGCCTTAATTCGCCCTTATAGCTGTGAAGTAATGTTACCACATCTAGGGGAGTTGGCTCCCGGCTCCACCTTCTAATTTAGGCAGTAGTTAATTGTAGATCTAAAGATACAGAACTAATTTAACTGTCTCCCATTACCATTATTACATAACTTCTTATGAACTCACTCATTTTCATCTTTGCGACGTACGTTGGCGTCATTACTAATCTCTTATTCTATTAAGTTAACTATACTAAACAGGTAGATTGCCTTCAGAAATAAGGAAGATTTGGCACTATTTGGAATCTCAAACTAACTATCACATTAGCGTTCGCCCAGATCAAGTCAATAAACAATAAGAGGGGTAGCCATGACTCATCATAGAATATATTAAGCATTTTGCGAGTAGCTAAGTATTACAGAATAATAACCTTCAAATATACTATTCGGTTCGTTTGTGGGTATGACTAAAGATCCTATAAATTTATCAAAGAGCCACTTCTGGGTCTGTGGAACTCTTCTGCCATCTTCTGTTTTTCCTACTTGGTAATATTAATTCTTCCTTCTCACTTAAAAAACCCACTGTTGTCGCACGACCTGAGAGATTCAGCGTTATATAGGACTGGGCTATTTGGGCTTGGGGGGAATCATTTCCGTGTATTTTATTTTTCCTGCCCAACCCTACACATATGAAAAGGCCCAATCAGTATGAGGTAGAGTGGTAATAATCATGTATAATAATATAATTAATATATATTAATAATGCTATAAAATATATACTTATTTCTTTATAAAAATTAATTATTAATAATGCATATAAAATATATATTATATTTCTTTAAAAAAATTGATATCAAAATTTTGAGTACATATTTTAAGCAAAACAATTTACTTTTGATAGAAAATATAATAGAATTATATATATAATTCAAATAATGGTCAAAATTGAATTTACCATACATGAAAAAAACTTTCTCTCATCTATTCGAATATATAATAATATTATAACAAGTAAATATATGGGGAGATAAGTCTAATGCTTTTTATTAACATAAGACGATTAAACACAATTAATATATTTATATATATTACTATAATAATAATTAACTAGTAATACACAATTATATATAACTATATATATATTAATATTAAATATATATTAATAAATCTGTGTCTAACTTGCATACACCTATATATACTAAACATAACTTAAAAAAGGGATTCAGTTGAACATCCTAAACCTATTTAATCGGAATATCGATATGCTCAGTAATCTGCAACCTAACCTAGATGATAACAGTTGCGAATAACAAGCAATAAGCACCCTACACCGAAGATGATTCATACGTTGCATACAAATCTATCAATACAGTAGTAAGCCAATTAGTCATAAGGAGATGAACTAGTACTCCATCGAAATCCATCGTCAATATTTACATTTTTCAAATACAGTAAAACAATTATCATACGAAAACGTAATGAGATAAATTACTCTTGCACAAATACTTCAGGTAAAAATAGTTCATAATCTGCATCTTTATAAGGAATAACATTTTATTTTTTCTTACTAAACAAACATTAAATAGAAAATGTATATTAATAAAAACAGATCATCTCATACTCTCTTTTTTTTAATCTATTGAACATCAATCCAATACAGTAAAGACAATTAGTCAAGGAGTAAACTAAGATATCATTAATATATCAATAAATGATAAACTCAATAAATATATATATAATATAATAAATATAATATAAAACTATTATAAATATCATATATAATAATAATCATAATAATATAGTATATATAATTTTAATGATAAATATATATATTATAGTAATTCGCATATATATTCCTATCTACTTAGAATAATACAATAAAAATTTTCTGTAAAAAAATATATAACTATAATAAATAAATATATATATATAATATTATATATATATATATATATATAATAAATAAATATATATAATTAAAAACTAAATATATATAATAAACTATGTTTTATTAACTTTCAAATAAAATATTAAAAATATAATTATTATTAAATAAAAAATAAAAAATAAAAATGATATATTAATAAATTATAAATAAAACAAAATCTTTTCTTTCCTTAAATTTTAAAAATTAATAACTAGTTTAACTTTCCTTGCCATTTAATTATCTCATAATTCGACTGAGCTTTCTAAGTTCGATAAATATTATAACTTGGTAGGTTATTTTAATTTACTAATAATATATAAATAAAAAATGATATATATAAAAATTAATTGCACTGACACAAACACATCCTATCCCTAACATATGAATATAAAGAACTATGTGAAAAAAAAACATCTTCGCATTAAAAATAAACCATTGGGAAATGGGGAAATTATACACAAAGGTACCAGTATGAATATATATTATATTTTGGAATATATGTATTTTGAGAATATAATAGTATTTTTCTTAGGTCTCAGCAACGGAAACTGCTCGTTTTGTCCTATAAGTATATACATATTATTATTAAATACCTTATATATACTATTATTATATATATATATATATATATATACTAACATATATAATATAATACTATATACCTATTACTCCTATATATAAGATTATATACTATATATTTTAACTTAAATTAAAACTTTAGAAAAACTCCCTTTCTCTGTTATACACAATGGATCCAGTTATTGATTTATTTTTTCTGTTTTTTTATTTAAATTATATTGCTTACTATAACTGAATGCCTAACCGAAAGGAAGATTAAATAAAGGCATGAATATAAAAAAAATATATACGGACCCAGTATCGTTTTTACGGGGATCCATACCTTTTAATTTCTTTTTTTTTTATAACTAAAGGAATACCCAAGAGGTAACCTAACCTAGGATGCTTTTTGGTCATTTGGGTGTTTGTCGGGGTTCTCTCCGCCCTCCCCAGGGGTATGGAAAAGTCGCACCCCTTTATGTCCCCCGTCCGGTCTCTGAGCCCTTAAATTTTTTTATATTTTTTTTTTTTTTGGCATTACTTTTGTAATATAAGCTTTACTACGCTGACTTCTCAAATCTCGTATTAGGTTTTTTTTGTAATGGTCAATCTCGACTTTTTGAGATTATTTAAATTTATGGAAATAAATAAATGTTTCTCTTTTTACATTTTTATAAGCAGTTATACCCCTGATTCCAAATAATCGTAAAATTGTGTTTCTTTGATGTAAAGTGTCGTATACTATTTCTGGATTTTATTTTTATAACAATATTTAATCATAAAATGTGATTTTAATTTATTTAAAAAATACTTGAACTATTGAAATACATGTCCGTTTACCCCACTGACATCTTCATTTCTTTGGTAGCCTAACTAGTACGATATAACTTTAAAAAAAAAAAATCAAAACTGACACAAGCCTAAACAGAAAAGGGCCTATATATCATCTATAATATATATTCATACACCTATATATACTCCTTCTAATATACCTATATCACTAACTACTATTAATATTATATCTATACTTAATAATACTAATTATAATAAATATTAACTAACCTACTCATACTCAACTAACTACTATATATATATATACATATAGTATACATAATATATATATACTATCTTGTAAAATACTATATATATATCTATATACTATTATACCTAATATATATATTTATATATACATACTATATATATATATATATATACTTACTATATATACTATATACATATATCTTTAACACTATATAAATATATATAATAATACAATATATAATGAATTATTATGCAGAAACAATTCTTTTCTACTCCAGTACGAAGAGGATTCAATTAAAAGCAATATATAATTACTATATCTATATATATATATATATACTATATATTATATATATATATATATATATAATATATATATATAATATACTTACTATAATATATATAATATTAATTCTATATATATTTAATTAATAATATCATAAATATTATACACGGATACTAATATTATATACTAATACTACTATATCATATTATATACATATATAATAATACATACATTATATAAAATATATATTATTATAAAAATATTATTAAAGTGGATGATCAGTAACCATCCGCATTCCGCAACCGCATCACGCGAGCAATCCGCACTTATTAGTCCGCATATCCGATGCCGCATCCCGCGACTTTGCCCCTGCGGATGTGCGCGGCTACTTGTTGTCACGCTTGATTAAGTAGATTTTCAATAAATAAATCTATACCTTCAATTAATATTGAAAAATGAAAATAAAAATGAGTTAAGGTAATTCAAAAATGGCTTTGATCATTCTTCTTTACCTGTTATCAAAAAGAAGTAACTCAGACATGCTGGAATAATGCAAGTCACTCTCACTTATGATCCCCGGAAAAAATGGCATTCCCCACTCAAAATCACTCAATTGCCTTTGATACGTCATTCACGTATTCCAAAGTTCATTCTATACTAAAGTGGAACAATGAAGACATCAATACGTGAGCATTTGCAAATTACAAGCTATACTGATACCAAGCTTGACAGAAATTGCCAAAATCAATCACGCCGCCTCTAAAACACGTTGTCTCCAATGTAATCACCGATTAAACTTATGCTAAGTGAAGCATTTTTTGAACACCATTCTTCAATGAAAAAAATGACATGAACCGGTTATCTAAAACAGACATGAAAGATGCACAAAACATTAAAAAACTAGTTGCGTACCGAAAACGCTTTTTGGTTCTGTGGAAATTAATGACTTCAAATAACTATTTCAACTTCAACTTTAGATCCCCGATTACTACAAGGCAAGTTTTTGTTCACTACACATATCAGAAACAAGTTCAAATCGTCACTTTGTGCTTGCAGTTGAAAAACTTCAATCTGAAAAGTGTCTATAATTCGCCACCCATTTAATGAAAAAAAACGCATTTATCAGAACCAACACCTTCTACAATAAATCAACTAACCAGAATTACTTTAAGAATTTTCACAGCAGTATGTGATGAAGAAAACACGACGCAATTCCCAAAAGATACAAAATGATGATCCTATCAGTTGGGGGAAAGTTAAGCAATAAGATCTACAATTTTAGTAAACTTGCAAGATAAATATTGGCCTGTCCCCCAACTATGTTCCAAGTGAGAGCGTATTTAGCAATACTGGGTTAATATATGATGAAAGAGAAACAGACTCTCATTCTGCAGAAAAGTCAGAAAAACTGATGTTTCTCAATCACAATCTTCTATATTTAATTTCAATACTAGTGCAAAAAGTATTAATCAACTGTAAAATCTCTTTCATTAACGGGCGGAGCTTGGAGAAAGAGGTTGGTGGGCTTGCAATTTCAAGTTGGTCGTCCCGCACCCTCGTAAAACAATTATCTTAATTGATTGTGGCTAAAAAACTCTTCTCTCTCTCTCTCTTCTATCTCCTTCCTCTCTCTCTTCTTTCTTCTGTCTTCTCTCTTCTCTCTCTCCCTTCTCTCTCTCTCTCTCTCTCTCCTTCTCTCTCTATATATATATATATATATAATATATTATATATATATATATTAATATATATATAAATATATATATATATATATTATATATATATATATATATATATATAATATATATATATATATATATATATTTATATATATATATATATATAATTCAAACACCGCATCCGCGGATGTTAAAATCAAACATCCGCATCCGCGGATGCGAAAAAAAATGACATCTGCTGCATCACTATATATTATATATATATATATATACTATATATATATATATATATATATATATAATATTATTAATATATATTATATATATATTATTATATATATATAATATATATATAATAATATATATAATATATAATATATATATTTATATATATAATATTATATATATATATATTAGGAGGTGAGTAAGTAGGAGGTCCCATTTCCGGAGGAAAATGACCTTGACCACCTACCTGTCCCCTTTTCTGACGCGACCTTTTTTTTGAGCTCGAATTTTTACTTGACCTTGACCTTTTTTTGCGCCTTCCACTTTTTGGGCCCTGACCTTTTTTTCGACCACCCTTTGGTCTTCCATGGGGTCATTTTTGGCCCTAGCTTTTTGGCACCCTAATTTTTTGGCAACCCAATTTTTTCGGAACCCTGATTTTTTGGCAACCCTTCGAAGAAAAAAACGGGGTTGCCGGACCAAAGTTGCGTAGCAACCGTTGTCGTATTCGGGCCCCCCCTATTTTTACGGCACTAATTTTTCGACCCATGTCAATTTTGACACACGGTATTTTTTGGCAACATTAAATTTTTTTGGCAACTCCAATTTTTTTTCGCGTCAACTTCGCTGGATTTTTTGGTGCAACCCTTTCGTTCGAAGAAAAGGGTTGCGGGCAAAGGTTGGTACGCATGCGTTAACCTGGTGAAAATTGCCGCTAGGTGACGCCCCCTTTTTACCATGGTCCAATTTTTGCCCACGGTTAACTTTTTTGTTTCTTCATATGCACGAAGTACTTTTTTGATGTTTAATTAACTCAGCTATCTTTCTTGCTATTCGTCGCAAGGTCCCTGACTTCAGGAACTACAGTCGTTTTTTTCAAATTCCAGAAACTCATGCAATTTATATTTCATCTATTCTCTGAAACACTAAAAGCTTTTATCTCCTTAGAAAATGCAATGACCTTACTGGTTCTTTTGCTACACAGATCTTTCTGATATTTTGAAAATAATGTCAACTGTAACTTTGTGTTTTCCTTTTTCCCCCTCCCTTTTTCCCTCTTGATTTTTCCCTGAAGTACTATTTCTTACGTTCGGTTAAAGCTGAATATTTCGCTCAAAACTTTGCCTTTAGTTCCACCTTAGGCGATTTATGTCAAACATTGTAATTTCTTCTAATGATGTTTTTTTTTTTTTATGTTCTTTTTTTTTTTATTTTTTATTTATTTATATTTTTTGTTTTACTCTTTATTGAATGATTCCTAAAATTATTGGTCAGATTAATAGGTTCTTAGAAGTTATCTCGGTAAACATTGATTTTACCAAGAATGATAA
Organism: Trachelipus rathkii; assembly: GCA_015478945.1. Lineage (NCBI taxonomy): Eukaryota > Metazoa > Arthropoda > Malacostraca > Isopoda > Trachelipodidae > Trachelipus > Trachelipus rathkii. Next base: position 25,028 of record JABUQX010007039.1, read on the forward strand.
TTTCTGATTCGCTTCTATGTTTTTTAGGGTTAGTAGTAGTAGAGTGGTAGTAGAATTAATGTTAATGGAACATATTCTAAGTTTATGTCAAGTTTATCTAAAGTTATATAAAGTTTATTTAAAGTTTCTTAATAGCCCAGTAAGTCTATGTATAGAGGTTTAATTTATAAGAAAGTATCTATAGCTAATAAGTTATCTAATTATAACAGTGGTGTAATATAAGTGTAAAGTTTTATGTGTAAAGAGTTTCAGTTTTTTATTAAGTTTATTTTGTTGTTTGGAAGTGTTATTGTAATTGTTACTATAAAGCTCACTGTAGAGATAGCTGTTAATTATATATAAGTAATAGTCATTAGTATAGTTTATATAAGAAGTCTTTTCACATATATTGTTTCTAGTATATGTAGGGACGATTTTCTTCTTATATACAACGTTTATAGATTTTACTTATATGGAGATATAGAAGGTTATACTAAACGTTTATATGAAGTTGTAGTTATTACAAGTTAGTCGTAGTTAAAGTTTTACTAAGTCAAAGTTTATGTAAATAAAGGTAGATATACAAATTGAATAATGCAATTCAAATCTTATAAAACGTTCTTATATAACTGCCATTGAAGGAACGTCCGTGTTGTCATTTGTGCTTTTCTTGCTAACCTATTTTACTGAAGTTTTATGTTTTGATATGATTTGTGGCCCAAAATGTTATATGGTAAGAGTATTTATTGTAATATATTACGAGTAGCTTCGAAAGTGTTTTATATTTAAGTTGTAATTTTATATATATAGGTAAATTTAAGTATATCAGAAATGTTATTTACTTGTATATATTGATTAATAATTAATTATTATTGATTATTATAATGTTTTTAATTAAATGATTTAATGTTAATAGTTTGAATTAATAAAGTTTATATATTTAAGTTTTAAAAAATTTTTTATGTAAGTATAGTGAGACTATATAATGTTTTTCATTCTATAAATGGATTTTATTTTTGCAAAAATTATAAATAAGTTTTACTTGAATTAACCACTAATATTTTATTTATAAATATCTTTTATTAAAGTGAATATTTAAGCAAAGAATTACTAATATAACGGAAAGTATTATCATAAAGAAAAGTAGCTTATATATAAAAGATGTCTTATCGTAGAGTTGCTAACAAGTTTTTTGTAAAGTGTTATATGCTAATGTGTTATGTAAAGTGTTTAGTATAAAGTGATGGGTAAAGTTTATATAAACTTTACGATGTGAAGTTTAATGTAATGTTTTAGATCAATAAATTTATTTGTTCGAAGTCGTGTTTGTATATATGATATGTTGTATTTTTATGTAAAGGTTATTAATATTAATGGTAATGAGTTAGGAGTTTCGTTAATATATAAGTTTATGTATAATTGTGTGTATAAGTTTTAATGTATTAGTTTTATATAAAGTTTATTCATGTTTGTTAGTAGGATTCATTAATTTTGTTTTATCTAATTTTTTTTATGTTTGCTCATTGTATATGCTTTTATTCCATTCACATAGCGTATATCTGTGGTCCACAAGTTTTCTCTAGGGTAGATAGAGTTGTTACTGTTCTATAGTTCATTATGTATAATTCGTGAACTCATGTTAAAATTGTTAAGTCTTTAGTTAATAAGTTTAAATAAATAAATAGTTTATGAAAATGGACTCTAATATAAAGTTTTATATAAAAGTTTTATATAATACTAAAGATTAATAAATTGATAATAAATAAGATGATATAATTAAAGAGCCACACGAATTAAAAGTTATGAAAACATTAATGCTTAAATAATAACCTAGATAAGATTACTATAATATTACAAGTGTTATAATGGTACTCTAAAGTCTTACAGGCTCAATAGCAGTTTTTGGAGATGTTATTAGAGTGTTAGTGCGAATTATTATAGGTTTTTAGTTAATAAGCTTAATTCTTAATTTTCAATAGATTATATGTATTTTAATATTTCTTAAATAATCTTTAAATTTTATATATAAGTTTTATCTATAATATATGATTTTATTATGTAAAGTAGTTATATATTGATATATATAATTTTATTATTGAGCTGAGTTTATTGTAAAGTTTATTTATGTTAATTTTTTTTAAATAATGGTTTATATAGTATTAGTTTATGACTGTAAGTGACGGTCTTAATATAATATGTTAAAGTCTATGAGTCAGTTGTAGTATTTATATATTCCAAATATTTTATATCATTATACATAAGTTATAGTGCTGAGTATATTTCAATGATTGAATATATATAATTATTAAAGTTTTATATAATATAATGTTATATATTATCTTCTTAAGTTTGTATAAATAATAATTAAGTTTTTATTTGTTATTATGATAGAGTGATTTCTAATGTAAACTTATTAAAATATGATAATGCAAAGGTTCAGTTTGATCACTGATAGATGATGTTATGTAAAAGGCTGTAAAAGATGCTCTGACTTGAAAAACCTAGTATAAAGAGATTATGTATAGTCACGTTATTAATCTCGTATTGTACAAGTTGTTATGATAGAGGTGCTTATTCGTAAAGCGTTTATGTAAGTTTATTGAGTACAATGGGTTATATAATTAAAGATGTTATAGTAATTTATTTATATGGTATGTGGTTATGTAAATTAAGGTTATATATGTATTATATGTATTTTATATATATATATTAGTATAACGATGGTTTATTGTATAAGTTTAAAATATCATGAATGTATCTAATAAAAGATTTATTATATAATGGTTTATAGAGTTATATTTATTAACTCTTTCATTTGATTAAAGTTTTCTTTATTGACTTTTGTTATTGATTAATAAATAATTTTTGATACAATATAGTTTTAATTGTAATATATATAGTTTTATTGTATATTTCTTAACTTGTTATATTATTTTTATTATGTTATTAAAGTTATGAAAAATTTATTATTATATTGTAAGCTTTGAAAATAGTGCATTAATATTATGTATTTATTTATCTAAGTTTTATATATTATATGTTAATTTTTGAACTTTACTTACTACCTATAAGCTTTTATATAAAACTTTTAATGTCTTTATAAGACCCAATTTAGGAGCATTTATCAGTGTAACAGGGTTTATATAAATGAATTTTTAATAGTGCGCAGGCTGTGGACGTAGTTCGCTATTACGTTTGTATAGCATAACTTTTTAGATCATCTTATATAGATAGCTGTGAATAAAGTTTATAATTTGAAATTATATAAACTGTTTACATATCTAGAATTATAGATTTAATGATAGTTTTTAATTATATGTAAGTTATATAACAGTTCTACTTGTAAAAGTATCTATAGCCTTGTAGCGAAAATTCATACTGCCAGATAGGGGCATGACTAAAAGCTCTCTTAATCGTACAAGGAGTATACAAAACTTTATGATGTCAATAGCTGGGTTTTATGAGTACGGGCAAAGATTAAAATAATCACGATTAGCAGGTTTATGTATCAAAGGTTAAATGAGATAAAAGTTTATGATATAAGGTCTCTATGAGGTACTGAATTAAAAGTTTACATTAGAAATAATCATTCGTCAAGAGTGTTTCTATGTAAAGTTTATGGTAGAAGTTTATCTGTACTAAAGATTGGTCTTTAGTAACACTTAATTTCTCTGAATGAAATACGGTTATTGTAAAAGTTTATGTAAAGCTTCTTATATGCTTCTAGGCTCAATACTTCTATGTACAGATGTTTATAATTGAATAAGTTATGTAACAAGATTATCATTTAGAGAGGTTTAAGTATAAACTTAGTATGATTTTAATAAGTTTGAATAATTTCAAGAGTATGATATTATTGATCTCTTATAGTAAATATTTAATAAATTCTTTTAAAAGAAAAGATATATTAAAGTTTTATATATAAAGTTTATATATAGTTTAATAAAGTTTATATAATTAGTAAGATTATAGTATTTAGCTAAAGTTTATACATAGTTTATTGTATGAAATGTTATGTATAAGTTTATATTACATAGTTTATGTAATTACCCTAACTAAGCTTAATTTTATAGTTAAAGTTTAATTAAAATGTTTTAAAATTATAATAAGTTTTAAGAGCAGCATTATTTTTCACACTTATATGATATAGTTTATATATACATAAGTTTTTATAAAGTTTATAATAGTAAGAATTATAAAAGTTATATTAAAAGTTATATAGAATAGTTTATACATAAGTTTATATATTAAAGTTTATTATTCAGAGTTTATTTAAGTTTTTTTTTTATTATTTATTGTTTACATAAAGTTTTAATTAATTATTTCTCTATTTTTGTCCAGTAAAGTATTATGTAAAGTTTATTATAAAAGTTTTTATTAAAGTTATAAATAAATAGTTATGTATATATATAGTTTTGTAAAAGTTTAAATGTAAAGTTTAATATAAACTATATCTAATACAGTTGTATATATAAAGTTATATAAAGTTTATAAAGATTTAAAGTGGTGTATTATTAAGAGAAATATATTCAAAATCTTCTTTAATACACAGTATGAATATAAATCTCACTCGGCTAAATGAAATTGACGGGCAATAAATATACTGCTTAGTTTCACTACATTTATGTCTAAAGAATTATGTTAAAGTTTCTATATACGCATCCGCAACAAGTTTATATAAAGTTAATGTAAGTTCTATATAAAACTTAATGTATACAGTTTAATGCCTGCGAAAGTTTAGATATAATATAGTTTATTTGTTGTACGAAAGATATTGATGCTTATGTATATTAAAGTGTTTAGTAATGTTAAATGTTTATGATATAAGAAGGAATAACAGTGTTAGTAGAAGTCTTAAGTGTTAAGTTTAATTGTAAAAGTTTATTACTGTTGCAATCTAATGTACAGTATATGTATAAAGTATAATAATAAAGTGAGAATATAAACATCTTGTAAAGTTTTTAATTAATAAAGTTTATATTATAAATTAAATAATCATAATGTTTTAAATGTAAAGTTTTATATAAAGTTTAATATAAAGTTTATATTAGAATAAATGTTTTAATATATAAAGTTTAAATATATATATATTTTTTAATATATGAAAGCTTTAAATTAAAGTTTATCTCAATCGCTTTAATATTAAAGTTTTGTATTATTTTAAGCAAGTCTTAAGTAAAGTTTATTGTATAAGTTTTATGTAGAGTTGTTATATAAACATTATGTAAAAGTTTAAATATAAAGTTTATCAAAAAGTTTATGTATAATTTATTATAAAGTTTATGTAAGTTTATGTAAAGTTTTTTGTAAAGTTTATGTATAACGTATTTATATAATAGTTAGGAAAAGTTTAATGTAAATTTATAGTATAAGTTATTATATGTACAGTTTATTATTACAGCTTTATATGAATGATATTAATGTTAAGTTTATATGTATAAGTTTTATATAAAGTTATTATATAAGTTTATAATATACTAAAGTTTATTATATAAAGTTTATTATAAGTTTAAATATATAGGAATAATATAAAGATTATATAAGTTTATATAATAGATAAAAGAGTTTATGTGACGTTTATATAAAGTTTATATAAAGTTTTATGTAAAGCTTATATGTAAAGTTTTATGTAAAGTTTATATCTAAAAGTGTAAAATATATTTTATAGTTTCATGAAAGTTTATTATAGGGGGTTTAGGTGACTTCAATTAGTAGCCCCCTTTTCAGAAATTACTAATTATTATATATATATAAATTTAATGAAAGTTTTATATATATAAGTTTAAATATAATAGTTTATATTAATAAAGTTTATATATAAATTTTTACTATAAAAGTTATTTATTTAAATGTTTATGTAAAGTTATTCTAAAGTTTAAAGTAAGTTAGGCCTTCTCTAAAGTTCTATGTATAAGTTTATGTAAAGTTTTATAATAATAAAGTTTCCATATAAAGAGTATATATATATAATCATTAAGTTTATGCTTAATTGTATTTGTAGATAGTTTAATGTATAAATAGTTTATTATATAAAACGTTTTAATGTTAATAAATGATTTATAATAAGTTTATTATAAAGTTTATTAAAAAGTTATATTATTTATATATAAAATATACGTTTTAAAGTGTACTACATATAGTTTAATGTAAAGTTTAAGTTTATATTTATATATATATTATATAAAGTTTGATGATACAATGTTTGTTTACTAAGTTTATGTAGAGTTTAATATAAAGTTATTATTTATATAAAGTTTAAATGTAAAGTTATACTATTATATAGTATAATGTGAGGATTTATGACATAAATATTTATTAAGTCATAAAAGCAATATTAGTGAATGAATTTTACTAAGTTACTTTTAGTTAAATCTAGAATTTATGTTATAATTCTTATGAGTCACTAAAATTGTAACTATAAATGTTTAAGTTTTATTATACGCCTTGACGATGAGAGAGTGAGGTTTGAATGCCATAGAGAAGTATACTAATTGTTCAAACTTATTTATTTCAAATATTTATTGTTAATTTTATTTTAGAGATTTATTACAAATGCCATTATCGACTGTAAATTTGTATATAAAGTTTGTATAAAGTTTTGACTACATATAAAGGTTGTATATATAAGTTATATACTATCTCCAGATAGTAGAATTTTATTAAATAGTTTACTATTACAAGAATAGTGTTAGTTGTGTACAAAAGATATTTGTAAGGCAAAATAGTGTTAATAGTAAAGGTTTCACTGTAACAGTTATTTCGTATGAAGTATCTATAAACTCTATGTAGAGAAGTTGAATGTATAAGATTATACGACGGGTTAATCCTTATAAAGAAGTTCTATAGTAAAGTTATAGTAGGAGTTTATATGTAAGTTCTTACTAGTATAGAAGATTATGTATGTAATTGTTTGCATATAGTTCTACTCGTTGATAGTGATGTACCAGTGCTTGTAAGTGAACATGTTATAGATAAAGTTTGTTCTTCAGATTTTGAGCTGAGAGGATGTATTGGGAGATCTTTATTAGGATGGCTGTATAAGCGCTCCATTATTGTACAATTGTTCATAACTGATAAAACTTTATTCACACAGCTTTACATTAAATTTTTGGTTACTGTTGGAAATTTGTTGAATTTGTTTATGTATTTAAAGTATATATCGTTCACATAGTTTTGGATGGGTATTATCAGCGCTTCTTTTTATACAACGTTATATAGTAAATTTACCAATTATTTATTGTAAAGGTTATATATTCTGTCTCTATATTTAAATGATTCTAAAATATAAGCTCTTCACTATGAGTCTCGAGGTATTGCAAATTAATGTCAAAAAGAAAATTAAAAACCTCTGCTCCTAGCCATGCTGATATTAAATTTTATACTATAGTTTACATACACAGTTATAATGAATACATGTGTATAAGTTATTATAAAAAAATATTAGTGAGGGTTTGTACTGAATAATAGAGGTTTAGTAGTGGAGAAGTTCGAAAAAGTATGATATAATTAATAGTATTTTGAGGTTTACTGTTATTAAGTGTATGTAAAAGTGTATTTATAAGGTTTATATTAATGTCATCAATAACTACTTGTAAACGTTTATTCATAAACTTTTATAAAATATACTTCAAGTGTAATATCAGTGTTAGATTAAATGTTCGCTGAAAGTTTACCGCTTTAAAAATTCTACAGTTAATATAATGCTATATGAGTTATATTTCGTAATGTATTATGTAGTATAGCTCTATATTTATACATCTGTATTTGGCATGTTACAAGTTTATTAAGGTTTAGGTAAAGTTTTTTGTATATATTTATGGTGAAATGTCTTAAACGATTGTATTAATGTTTGTTTATGTATTAAAAGCTTGTACTATATAAAGTTTTTTGTAATCAGTTTTATAATTAAATATAGTATTTATTTAAAAGGCTATTATGTCAAGCTACTTGTAATATGTATAAAGTTTAGTTTTTAATTCATAGATAATTAGTTACCATTAAAAGTAAATGTTAGATGTGTACAATGATTTGTAAAATGATAAGTTTATTACTAGGGAACTGTTATGTGAGAGTGTTCACTCGAAATTGGTTCCCCGATAAAGTTCTCTTGTGGTAAAGTCCTCATTGTACAAGTTATTAATGAAAAAGTTTATGACTGTAGTATATTATTTGATAGTTTAATGTAAAGGTTTAATGTAATATTTATGTATAAAGTTATTATAATAGTTTATTACAAAGTTTATGTAAGTTTATAGTTAAGTTATTATATATATAATTGAAGTAAGATGATTTAAAAACCAGAGCTCTTATAAAGTTATATAAACTTTATTTATAATAATTTTGTGATTAAAGTTTATGTTAATAATTTTATTGTAAATTATATTTAGAAAATACTAAATTTATATAAGTTTATATAAACTTTATGTAAATTTTTTATTTAAAGTTAGATAAAGTTTATTGTAAAGTTTATGTAAAAAGTTTATAAGTTTATTTAATGTTTATGTAAAGTTTATGATAAATAAGTTTAATGTAAATAGTTATGTAAAGTTTATGTAAATGTGTTAAAATAAAGTTTATATAAGTTTATTAAAGTTTTGGTAAATTTGTGTAGGGGGTTTGTATTGCGTTTTTCGTACTAAATGTTTATGTAAGTTTATATATATAAAGTTTATATACATAAAGTTTATGTAGAAGTTTATAAAAATAAAGTATTTAATATAAACTGCGTAAAGTTTATGTAAGTTTATGTAAAATTATATAAAGTTTATATAAAGTTATAAATTGTTTATATAAAGTTTATATAATAAGTTTAATATAAATGTTTTATTATCAAGTTTTAATAAAATATACCATTCAATTTTTTAATGGAGAAGAAAGTTTATTATAAAGTTTTTATAAAGTTATTATAAATGTTTAATGAAAAGTTTATATAAAAGTTTATGTAAAGTTTCTATAAAATAAAGTATGTATAAAGTTTATATAAGAAAATGTAATAAAGATATAATATAATATGAGTTTATATATGAAATATATGTTAAGTTTATGAAACCTTAATTTAAAGTTTTCTGTATAAGTTTATGTAAAGTTTATATATCGCTATAATAAAGTTTTATATAAAGATTATATAAAGTTTAGTATTAAAGTTTAAATATAAAGTTTACATAAAGTTTCAATAAATTTATCAACAAGTTTAATGTAAGTACTAATTGAAGTTTTATATAACTTTAAATTAATATTTATGTAAATTATGTAACGTTTATTGTAACAGTTTATGTATTCTTACGTAAATAGTTTATGCCTAAAGTTTATGTAAAATATTTGTATTGTTTACATAAATTGCATATAAGTTTATAAAAAGTTTACTAGCAAGTTTATAAGCTTTTTATATAAAGTTTATGTAAAGTTTATATAAAGTTTATATAAAGTTTATATAAAGTTTATGTAAAGTTTATATAAAGTTTATGTAAAGTTTATGTAAAGTTTATATAAAGTTTATGTAAAGTTTATTTAAAGTTTATATAAAGTTTATATAAAGTTTATATAAAGTTTATATAAAGTTTATATAAAGTTTTTATAAAGTTTATATAAAATTTAATAAAGTTTTATAAAGTTTATATTAAAGTTTATATAAAGTTTTATATAAAGTGTTTATAAAGCAATCTAAAGTCTTTATAAAGTTTATGTAAGTTAATGTAAAGTTTGTATGTAAGTTTATAAAAGTTTATATAAAGTTATATAAATGTTTTATCAAAAAAGTTTATATAAAGTTTTATTATAAAGTTTATGTAAAGTTTATGTAGGCCCCCCCCCCCCGCAACGCAGTAGAGCTTGGTAGGTTTATGTTAAGTTTTGTAAAGTTTTATGTGAAAGTTTGTGTAAAGTTTTATGTATCGGTTTTAAAACATATTATGTAAGTTGTATATTAAAATTTTGTTAAAATTTTTTAAAAATTTATATAAAGTTTATATAATAAATTTTATATAAAGTTTATATAAGTTTATATAAATTTAATATAAAGTTTATATAAAGTTTTATATAAAGTTTATATAAAGTTTAATAAAGTTTATATAAAGTTTATATAAAGTTTATATAAAGTTTATATAAAGTTTATATAAAGTTATATAAAGTTTATATAAAGTTTATTTAAAGTTTATGTAAAGTTAATGTGAAGTTTATATAAAGTTTATGTAAAGTTTATATAAAGTTTATGAAAAGTTTATATAAAGTTTATATAAAGTTTATATAAAGTTTATATAAAGTTTATATAAAGTTTATATAAAGTTTATATAAAGTTTATATAAAGTTATATAAAGTTTATATAAAGTTTATATAAAGTTTATATAAAGTTTATATAAAGTTTATATAAAGTTTATATAAAGTTTATGTAAAGTTTAAGCAAAGTTTAAGTAAAGTTTATGTAAAGTTTATGTAGAGTTTATATAAAGTTTATGTAAAGTTTATGTAAAGTTTATAAAAAGTTTATGATATGTCAAGTTAAATAAATTTAGTTAAAGTTTATGTTAAAGTTTTTGTGAAAGTTATGTAAAGTTTAATATACAAGTTTGTGGAAATTGTATGTAGTTTATGTAGAAGTTATGCTAACGTTTATTAAAGTTTATATACAAGTTTATATAAAGTTATATAAAGTTTAATAAAGCTATTAAGTTTATATAAAGTTTAAAAGTTTTATTTAAACATTTTATGAAATTAAAATATAAAGTTTATACAAGTTTATGTAAAGTTTTATATAAAAAAGTTTATGAAAAGTTATGTAAAGTTTATATTGAAGTTATAGGTACAACTCTCGTTCACCAAGTTATGTAGAGATTAATATAAAAAAGTGTCGTGATGATTATTTAAAATTGCTGGGGCGTCTTTGTAAAGCTTATTATGTATAAAAGATCTATTAAAAAGTTTATATAAAGTTTATGTAAAGTTTTGTAAAAGTTATGTAAAGTTTATATAAAGTTTATGTAAAGTTTATGTAAAGTTTATGTAAAGTTTATATAAAGTTTATATAAAGTTTATATAAAGTTTATATAAAGTTTATATAAAGTTTTACTATACAAGTTTATTGTAAAGCTTTCATGTAAAGTTATATTAAAGTTTATATAAAGTTTATGTAAAGTTTATATAAAGTTTATGTAAAGTTTATGTAAAGTTTATGTAAAGTTTATATAAAAATTATATAAAGTTTATATAAAGTTTATATAAAGTTTATATAAAGTTTATATAAAGTTTATATAAAGTTTATATCAAGTTTAAATAAAGTTTACATAAAGTTTATGTAAAGTTTATATAAAGTTTATGTAAAGTTTATATAAAGTTTATATAAACTTTTAATGTAAACACCATTCTCACTGCTCCACACACATAGCTCCAAACCTCTTATGTAAAGTCTTATCGTCAATCCCCACCTCTACTCCATGACCATAAAGCTACTTATGTAAAGTATCCTCCATCGCTCAACCACCACCGCTCCTTCACCCTGTAAGTTTATATAAGTTTATACTAAAGTTTAGTATACAAGCTTTATACTAAAGTTTTATACCCAACCGCTCTATATACAACCGCCATTATATAAAGTTATATAGAATGTTGATGTAGAGTTTTAAGCAAGTTATGTAAGTTTTATGTAAGCTTAATGTAGCAAATAATAACGTAATGTAAAGTTTATATAACGTTTATAAAAAGTTTATGTAATAGTTTTTATATAGAAGTTTATGCTAAAGTTTATGTATACGTTTTTGTAAAGGTTTAATGTACAAGTTTATATATAAGTTTATGGAAAGTTTATCGTAAATTTATGTAAAGTTATGTAAAGTTTATAAGTTTTATATAAAGTTTATATAAAGTTTATATAAAGTTTATAAAAAGTTTATATAAAGTTTATATAGAACTTTATGTAATTGTTTTATGGTAAGTTAAAAGTTTTTTTTAAAAAAATATAATGTTTACATAAGTTTAGTAAAGTTATGTAAAGTTTAACTGTAAAGTTAATCGTAAAGTTTATGTACAGTTTATATAAAGTTTACGTTTATATACAGTTTATGTAAAGTTTATAACCCACGCTCTTATATAACCAGTTTATCGTAAAGTTTGTGTAAAGGTTTATATACATTAATATAAAGTTATGTGGAAGTTTATATAAAGTTTTTATAAGTTTATATATAAGTTTATATGAAAGTTATTTAAGTTTCTGTCAAGTTATGTAAAGTTTATTAAAGTTATATATAAAAGTTCATTAAATTTTAGTATAAAGTTTATATAAACTTTGATGTAAAGTTTATGTAAAGTTTAGATAAAGTTTTCGTAAAGTTTATGTAAAGTTTACACTGTAAAGTTAATGTAGCTTCCGTCTCTATGTCAAAGTTTATATAAAACTTTTAAATGTAACGTTTCATGTACAAGTTTAGATAAAAGTTTTGTACGCTTTATGTAAATGCTTTATGTAAAGTTATTGAAAGTTAAGTTTATATAAGTTTATGTAAAGTTTATATAGTAAAGTTTATGTATAAGTTCTATATATAAGTTTATGGTAAGTTTTTCATAAATTTGTGTAGTTTATGTAATAGTTTACTGTAAAGGTTTAATATAAACTTTAATGTCAAGTTATGTAAAGTTTAGAAATAAAGTTTTGTAAATGTTTTATGTAAAGTTAAAATGTAACAGGTTTATGTAATGTTTAATGTACAGGTTTAACATAACTTTATTGTAGCCAGTTATTGTATAGTTTCAGATCAAGTTTTGTAAAGTTTATGTAAAAGTTTATAAGTTTATGTTAAAGTTAAAGTTTATATAAAGTTCCAAATACCTTAATATGACAACGTTTACTGTCACGTTATATAAACGTATGTAAAGTTTAGATGTAAAGTTTATGTAAAGTTATGGTATACGTTTCTGTAAATTTAATTGGAAATTTTTACAATGTCTATTCGCTCTTCACTCGTTAACTTAGCTTCAATGATGGATGTAAAGTTAGGCAACGTTTATGTAAAGTTTATGTAAGAGTTTATATAAAACGATTTCCATAAAATTCTTATGTAAAGTTTATGTAAAGTTTTATAAAGTTTATCTTAGTTGTATATAATGTTTTAAATAAGTCATGCTATATTTTTTTTATGTTTTCTGTTTGAAGGTTTATCTCAGCATGGATTGGAACCTTCTTCACCTCACTAAAATTTATACATAGTTGTTTAAAGTTTACATAAAGTTGCTATATTTTTTTTTATGTTTTCTGGTTTGATAGGTTTATAATCATTATAGGTAAAGTTTAGGTAAACGTAACTGAACTCATGAGATGAGTAATTAGGAAATCTTAATCTGTTTCTAGAAGCAACTCATATCGTAGGCTTCACAATTTCCAAAAACAATGAGTTTTTTGACCATCCTTTTGATAAAGGTAAAAACCAATTGTAATTTTTCTGTAATTTATTGCTTACTTTTATCTTTGTAATAGTTTTGGAAGGCAATTTTTAGAATTTTAAGTTTTTTTTACATGGAATAATTATTATTAATTTTGAGATGTTTACCAATTATGAAGTTAATAATTGCTAGGTCGATGATGTTATTTAAACGTTTGTCTATCAATGGAATGGAGAACCAATTAGATTTCGGAAGTTTTGTTAATACATTTATTAAAGTTTATATATACTGTCGTTTATGGAAATATTGTTACGCAGAAGTCCGATCTGTCGTAGACTTAATGAAGTTTAGTGTCCCACAAAGGAACTAAAACTAAGGTTTTAAAATATTTTTTCAGTTGGATGTCATTTGCAATTTGTCGTTGTTGTCGATTTATGATATAGGTAGCTGGAGTTTATGGAAGAAACAAAGAATAAGATAATGCAATATATGCCTAACATTTTCAAATATTCGATTTTTTGGCAATTGAGAATTTCTTTTGTAAGCATTGTCTTGGTATTTTTTGAGGTAGCACGGAAGTTGCTGGACGATGATCTGCACAGAAGTTGTAGGACAATGATCTGCAAAGGCAGTGCCAATGGTTATAATAAGCAATGGCATTTATATTAACAATGGTTAGATATGCAAATCAACCATCACATGCTATTTATTACGATATATTTGATGAAGCGTTCATAAAATTTAGTAAAGCGGGTTTAGCCTAAGGAAGGAAGAGGGAAATATATTGTCATTTGCTTTCACTGCTTTTTAAATATAAAAATTAATGAGATAATGAAGAAAGCATAAATAAGAAAAATCTGTATGGATTATATTCTTCCTTTTCAATATCTTGAACCCCTTCTTAAACTTGATGATCTTTCCCCTATTCCCTCTGAAAATATTATAGGTTTTTCCTTTACTTTATGTATGATATACATTATTTGCATTAATATAGAGTTATTCCGCAATTTTATTCTAAAATATAACATTCTCTCTTTTTTTTCCTTCCTTATATCAAAGGTAAACCATATGTGATCACGGATGACATAAAAGTTGTTCCAACTCCAGGACATACGAGCGATGACGTCAGTGTCTTTGTAACAATCCGAAATAATGAACGGAATCAGACTAAACTTTGCGTCATTGCTGGTGAGTAACATATTCTAGTAATAAAATTCATAACTTAAAAATTGAATCATTTTCCAATTATTATTGTTGTTGTTATTATTGTAAACACGCATCTCGTTTATCCATTTAATTTTGAATGAAATCTGATATGTTATGGTCGATGTATTTTTTCCCTATTTGCGGTTTGGATAATAACGTTAGGTTTATCCGTGGTTTGATCTATTAAATGAAATCTAGGTTTTAATTAAAAAGGAGGTAAAACCATTTTCAACTATTATTATTATTATTATTATTATTATTATTATTATTATTATTATTATTATTATTATTATTATTATTATTATTATTATTATTATTATTAATATTATTATGATTATTATTATTATTATTATTATTATTATTATTATTATTAGTAGTAGTAGTAGTAGTAGTAGTAGTAGTAGTAGTAATAGTAGTAGTAGT
>JABUQX010007039.1:52500-62500 GCA_015478945.1 Trachelipus rathkii
GTTCAGTGTGTGCAGGGACAATATATGTTTCAATTCTTGTTTGGGATCTTGGGACAAGTATCTTTTAATTCTTGTTGAGTGTCCTGAGACGAAATATCTTTCGATTCTTGCTTAACTCTTGCAAGACACTGAGCAAGAATTTAAAGATATATAGTGTCCTCAGACAATATATCTTTCAATTCTTGCTCAGTGTCTTTGTATTAGATTTCTTCCAATCCTTGTTCGATGTCTTGTGACAATATATCTTTCATTTCTTATTCAGGGTTCCAGGCAAGATACTTTTCACTTCTTGTTCATTGTCAATGGGATAAGAAATGTTCAATTTGTTCAGTATCCTGGGACAAGATATTTTTCATTTCTTCATAATTTCGCTAGGATAAGATATTTTTCAATACTTGCTCAGGGTCTTGGGATAAGTTATCTTTCAATTTTTGATCAGTGATCTGGGAAAAGATATCTTTTAATTCTTGATCAGTGTCCTAGGACACGGTATTTTTCATTTCTTGTTCAGTGTCCTGGGGGCTGGAACAAGATTTTTTCAAATCATTTTCAGTGTCCTGGGACAGGATATCTTTCAATTCTTATTTAGTGTCCTCGGACAATAAAACTTTCAATTCTTGTTCATTGTCCTTGGATAACATATCTTTTAATTCTTGTTCAGGGTCCTGAAACAAGGTATTTTTAAAATTTTCAATACTTGCTCATTTTATTTCATCAATTCGTGATAGAAACTTAAATAGTAACTAAGATATGTTGCATATTAGAATCGAAATCGAAACTCTCAATTCTTGTTCAGTATCTTTTGGAACAAGTTACTTTTCAATTCTTCTTTAATATCCTTAGACTAGATGTCTTTAAACCCTTGTTCAGCGACCGGGCACAAGACACCTTTCAATTCTTCTTCAGTCCTGGGACGAGATTTCTTTCAATTCTCGTTCAGGGCCCTTCCACAAGTATCCTTCAATTCTTGTTCAGCGTCATGAGATAATATGTCATTAAATTCCTGTATAGTGTTCTGTTACTAGATATCTTTCAACCCTTGTTCAGTGTTCTAGGGCAATATATCTTTCAATTCTTTTCAATGTCCTGAGACAAGATGCCTTTCAATTTTTGTTCAGTGTCTTGGGACAAGTTATCTTTCAATTCATCTTAGGGTTCCTGGAACAAGATATCTTTCAGTTCTTCTTCAGTGTCCTGGCACAAAATATCTTTCAATTCTTATCCAGTGACATGGTACAAGACATCTTTCAATTTTGTTCAGTGTCCTTGGGCAAGATATCTTGCAATTCTTGTTCAGTGTCCATGGACAAGAAAACTTTCAATTCTTATTCTTGTTTAGTGTCCTGGAACAAGATATCTTTCATATCTTTCAATTCTTGTTCAGAGTAATGGGGAAAATATATTTTTTGAATTTTTCAATACTTGATCATTCTGTTGGAATTTGTGATAAAAACGTGAATAATAACTAACATGCAAAATGTCGCACAATAGAATCAAAATCGATACCTTTCAAGCACTACGTTACCACAACCTTCTCTGTACAATTAATTACTCGATTGTGTTTAATTTTTAAACCAAATTTATTTTAAATATATAACCTCAAAATCATATCCCATTTACATTACTTCGCACACGATACATATATATATATATATATATATATATATATATATATATATTGGTATGAGAATTTAAATAGATATAATATATATATAATAATATATATATATTATATTATATATAATATATATATATATATATATAATATATATATATATATATATATAATATATATATATATATATTATTAAATTGGAAATGCGAATTAAAAATATTTCGTAATGAAAGTTTGCGTTTCAATATGCTTTTGGTCTCAAATTCGTTTGCATTTCAATTATTAACTCTTTGCCAAACTATATTTATTCCTTAAAGGATGTTATGTGTTTTAAATTGTAAATATTGGAATCATGAAACCGGAACACTTTTAAGGAACTTAAATAGCTGGAGTTGATGTGCTGGAATTTTTATTCAAAATCAAAGCTTTTTCGTTTGAAACCTCGTGCTGTTAAGTCGCTAATCGAACTCGTCCTGTAAAAAAGTTTATTAATTTCTGTCGTTCGAAAGAAGTGGATGCTTTTAAATAGAACTCCCTTCCTACTTTTGTTAAGTGTTAGTTATAAAAAAGTGTAAAATCGTATAATCACTAAGGCCTTATAAACCGTGATTAAATGTAACTTCATCAAGTGCATTGTAACGCTTTTTATTTTCATTAAACTAACGCTTAATCTTCAAGTCAACTTTATCTTCGTATCTTCGTAAATTAATAGTCAATCGATGCGTAAAGGAATTATTTACTACCTATACTAAGAGGCCGGTGGTATTAACTAATTACACCGGTGTTGAAACTAACAATTTCAAATTCCTTTTGGACTAATTGGATAAGAAGTTTCAGTTTATCAACAAGTAAGTTTGTTACGTTCCTTTTTTTATAGGTTGATAATTCCATTTATTTGTGCATTAAAACACATGACATTTATCAATTCAAAGTTTACTGTCGTAAATTTATTATTCTTAACTCGAATATAATAACTACGTTGGTATTAGGGTTGTATCTGTAAATATTCTACTTGCATAGATACAATTTTAATAATTTTTGAAATTGTTATTTAATGTTTGCAATTTTTGAAATTGCTAGTTAATTTTTGAAGTTTTTCAATATTTCATAAGAATCAATTTTTTGTAAATTTGTTCAAATTTGTTTAAACCTTATGAAAGGCAAACTTAAAGTTTTTTCTAGCATCGAGTTTGAGACTAGACAGGCATATTCAAGCGCGATTTATTTCCATATGCGTAAGATTTACTAGTAAATTTTTTTTGTTTTTCTTTGATTTTTTGATAAAGGTGTCTTAACATTTTTTTTTAATTTGAAAGCGACTTAAAGTCACGTGTTTGATAATTTTTTTCTAAAAAATTGTTCTTAAGTTTTTTCTATTCGCAAAAAGTGACTTTAAAAAATAAATATTACAGTAAATATTTTGTATATATTTTATATATATATATATACATTCGACATTTTGCATGCGCAGTGGGTGTTTTTCGTGCGCATTCGATATTTTTATATAAATTCGATAATTTTCTCAAATTCGACATTTTGCTTGCGTAGTGGTTGTTTTTCAACATAGTCTTTGCGCATTCGATAATTTTCTTATACATTCGACATTTTGTATGCGCGGTGACTGTTTTTCATTGCAATCGATGCGCAGTGTTTGTTTTTCGACATAGTCTATGTGCAGTGTTTGTTTTTTGACATAGCCTATGCGCGGTGTTTATTTTTCGACATAGTCTATGCGCAGTGTTTATTTTTCGACATAGCCTATGCGCTGTGATTGTTTTTCGACATTATCTATGCGCAGTAGTTGTTATCCGACATAGTTTATGCGCAGTAGTTGTTTTTCGACATAGATTTTCGACATAGACATAGCCTATGCGCGGTGATTGTTTTCCGATATAAACTGTGCGCAGTGCTTGTTTTCAACATAGTCTATGTGCAGTGTTTGTTTTTTGACATAGCCTATGCGCGGTGTTTATTTTTCGGCATCGGGTGTGGAGGCGGGGGGGTTTTATTTTCGACATAGTCTATGCGCAGTTTGTTTATTTTTTGCGGACATTGTCATTGGCTGCGCATGGTTTATTTTTTGCAACATAGTCTATGCGAGGTGGGTTTTAATTTTTTTCCGACATAGTCTATGCGCAGGGTTTATTTTTCACATAGTCTTATGGTGCGCAGTGTTTATTTTTTCGACATAGTCTATGCGCAGTTTTGGTTTTCCGACATAGTCTATGTGCAGTGTTTATTTTTCGACATAGTCTATGCGCATGGTTTATTTTTCGACATAGTCTATGCGCAGTGTTTGGTTTTCGACATAGCCTATGCGCGGTGATTGTTTTCCGACATAGTCTGTGCGCAGTGTTTGTTTTTCGACATAGTCTATGCGCAGTTTTGGTTTTCCGACATAGTCTATGTGCAGTGTTTATTTTTCGACATAGTCTATGCGCAGTGTTTGTTTTTTGACATAGCCTATGCGCGGTGATTGTTTTTCGACATAGTTTATGCGCAGTAGTTGTTTTTCGACATAGATTTTCGACATAGACATAGCCTATGCGCGGTGATTGTTTTCCGACATAGTCTGTGCGCAGTGCTTGTTTTCAACATAGTCTATGCGCAGTGCTTGTTTTTCAACATAGTCTATGCGCAGGGTTTATTTTTCGACATAGTCTATGCGCAGGGTTTATTTTTCGACATAGTCTATGCGCAGTGTTTATTTTTCGACATAGTCTATGCGCATGGTTTATTTTTCAACACATAGTCTATGCGCAGGGTTTATTTTTCGACATAGTCTATGCGCAGGGTTTATTTTTCGACATAGTCTATGCGCAGTGTTTATTTTTCGACATAGTCTATGCGCATGGTTTATTTTTCGACATAGTCTATGCGCAGTGTTTGGTTTTCGACATAGCCTATGCGCGGTGTTTATTTTTCGACATAGTCTATGTGCAGTGTTTGTTTTTTGACATAGCCTATGCGCGGTGATTGTTTTTCGATATAGTCTATGCGCAGTAGTTGTTTTCGACATAGATTTTCAACATAGACATAGTATATGCTCAGTGGTTGTTTTTGACATAGTTACTGCGCACTAGTGTATTATTTCTCATTCGTTCCATTCTTTCTCGATTTGTTCTTTCTACTATCAATATGGACATCATTCAAGACTTAGATCTGAAAGAGGCTGCTGATTTTCAAGACCTAATGCCTACAGATCTTTCAGGAGAGGAAATATCTAGCCTCAAGTCAAGTCTTCTTAAAGACTTGGGTCCTCTTAGGTTAAAAAGGGGACACTTAAGAAGAAAACTTACTCTCTGTTGTAAACACTTTCCTATAGAAGAGGAAGGTGATGAGGACTCTCCCACCTTTTACGATCCAGTTGTTGTAAAAACTGTATTTGAAAAGGTGACAACAGTCATGAGTGAAATTAAAGCTCAAGACACCATCATTGAAAACTTAATATTGGGGGCTGAATATACGAAAGTTGACCAAGCCATACTTGACGAAGAACTTACAGCCACTGATACCTACCATATTAAGATGGCTAAAGCGCTTCACTTGTTAAAAGACAAGTATGGTTATAATTCGGATTCAAGAAAGTCGTCTAGTGCCTCTTCAGAGAAGTCAAACTCAAAGGAGAATTGCTGTCATTATCCTTCTAGCTTAAAGATTCCTGCATTAAAGTGTGGAGATTTCTCGGGAGATAAAGACAAGCATTCTTTCCGCTCTTTTCTCCAATCTTTCAATAACGTATATGGAGAGAGAAGAGACATCTCAAAGGCCATCAAACTTCAATATTTAAAATCACATTTGAAGGGATATGCTCTGAAGGACATTGAGTTCTTGTCAGGCACGGATGACAATTATGATGTTGCCTTAACCATCTTAAAGGAACATTATCTAGATAAAGCATTCATTATTGACTCTATTTTACATGAGTTAGATTCGGCTCCGCCTCTTGACGGAAGACAGTTGGAACCTGTCCGGTCTTTCATTTTAAAGGTTCGTGCTAACTTGAAGGAACTTAAGGAACTTGGAGTTGACTTTTTTCAAGAGGATTCATCCGGTTGCAAGTTAATAAGTCATATCGTGGTTGATAAGCTTCCTATTTCATTTTTGAGAGAGTTGAAGCTGTCTACGAAGGAACAATATCCTTCCATCAACCTTATATTCAAAGAACACAATCAAATCATTCATAATATGGAAAGATTTCGAACTCCAAAATCTTACACTCAATCTCCCTCTTCTGGTTCTTCTCGTTCTTCTTTTGATTCAAAAAGGAGAAACAGAAATTTGAAAAAGTTTCCTTCTGTACCATCTGAACAGAGTCATACTTTCAATACATCTAAAGGTGATAGTGTGAATAAAAAGACATCATCTCCATCTTCGTCAAATATTCAAGCATCTTCTGAAATTAAATGTAAGTTGTGCAGTGGGAAGCATTTCCTTTCAGAATGCACAGTTTATGAATCTCCTAAGGCCAAAAGGGACAGATGTGTTGTGCTTAAGCTGTGCAGCAACTGTTCCAGCTTGAAACATATGGTGGATAAGTGTCCAGCAAAAACACTCAACCTTAAGTACCCTTGCTTAAATTGCAAGAGTAGAAAGCATCTCACAGCTCTTTGTCCATCTGAAATTCATACTCAACATCGGAACAACAATCGAAAAGATGCCGATGAAGAAAGTAATTCTGGTATTAGCAACCACTTGTGTATCAATACCGGACAGTCATCTGCCTCCCAAATCTTACCTACCATCACCATCACAGTAAGACACAAGAATAAGTCTGTGCCTGTTCGTTCATTAATCGACTTAGGTTCACAGAGAACCTATGCTAGTCCAAGATTGCTCAATAAATTCGACATCAATTGTGAGCAATTACCCAAGATTGACAATCCCATCAAAACCTTCATCGGAGAGCAGGTTCGTTCTTCTTATTTGGTTGATTTGGATCTCAACTGTTGTTGTGATTCATTTATATCAATTCCTGTTCTTGTAGACCCTTCTTTAGATGTGGGTTTTACTGTTAATGGACTGGCATCTGCTATTTGTAGAATTTCGTCAAAATACAAAGTAGCTGATAACTCATTTGTAGGTCCTTATGGGGACTCTGTGAATAACATCGACCTTTTGCTTGGCACTGACACTCTTTGTCATATGAGGCACTTCCAAATGGTAGAATGTTTGGAAGGAAGTGCTATTTCAACTTGTTTCGGTTTAGTTCCTTTCGGTCCTGTGGATTCTTTTCTACTTCCACATCAAAAAGACTTTCTGTACAGAAAGCAGTCTGTTAACTCATCACGAGAACATGATGAGGAAGATTCATGACTAACAATGTCTGTCTCTTCATTGCCCTACCAATTTGTCAACGCTCCTCAAACCCTCGTAAACTCAATTCTAGATCCCCATCCTTCCTACCCTGATGTCATCGATCTTTCCTCGAATCAAAAGGATACTGAACTTGGTCTGGAGCATCTGTACAGTCTGGAGTCCATGGGAATTCAGGAAGAAAAAGATTATGGTACTACTGACAAAGAATTTATAACTAAATTCCACAACTCCATTCAATTTATCGATGGAAAGTACCACATCGAAATCCCTTGGATTCAGGATTTGCTGCATCAAGTTCCATCCAACTATCATGTTGCTTTAAGTACACTAAAACGAGTCAAGAATCGTCTCAACAATCAGGGACTCGACAAAGCATACAGTGATGTCTTTAAAGAGCAGCTGAAAAACGGCATAATTGAAATCATCAAAGTATCTCCGAAGGACTTCCATAAATATGTATGGGTTCCCCACAGGCCTGTCATAAGAATGGCTGATCAGGTATCAACTAAGATAAGACCTGTATTCAATTGCAGTCTTCGTACAAAAGGAGCTCCTTCTCTTAATCAAGCTTGTTATCCAGGTATAGATTTGTTGGTTCCCCTTCTTCGTCTTCTTTTAGCTTTTAGAACCAATAAATATGTGGTTGTTGCGGACATATCTAAAGCTTTCTTACAAATCTATCTCAAGCAAGAAAGTGACCGTAACAAGTTTTGTTTCTTCTGGGAAGAAGATGGCAGGCTTGTTACTTATCGGTACGCAACCATCATATTCGGACTTGCTGTTTCTCCCTACATTTTGGGAGCTGTTATTAGACACCACATTCAGAATAACTATCCTTATGATTTAGTCTCTCGTCTTCTGATAAATAATCTTTATGTAGATAATTTTATTTACACTCACTCGTCCCCAGAAGTACTGAGAAACATTTACACCACATCAGTTCAAAGAATGAAGGAAGGAGGATTCAACTTGTGTTCTTGGAACACTAACCATTCAAATCTTAAGGCTCAAATAAAACAGGATAACATGTTTTCTTCCCATAACTGCGAAGAGGAAAAAGTTCTAGGTTACCTTTACCATCCTGGTAATGACACCCTAAGACTCGCAGACTTTGAGTTATCATCAGTCAGTTCAAAAAGAGATCTGCTCTCTCAAGTTAATAAAATCTTTGATCCTCTTTCATTGTTTCTTCCTGTCACATTGAGAGGTCGACTTTTGATGAGGCGTATATGGAAAAAACAAATGAGTTGGGATGACTCCCATCGATCTTGAAATAAAGGAGGATTGGGAAAAATTAAGGGCCGATCTTGACTCTCTTAAGAGTTTATCGTTCAATCGTTTTTGTTTTGATACCTCATCGACTAATGCAACCCTTAACATCTTTTGCGATGCTAGTTCAAAGAGCTATGGATTTGCGGCTTACATCACCTCCCCAGAACAAGGTCCTTCGTTAATGTGGGCCAAATCTAAAGTAGCTCCTCTCAAGGGAAAAACCCTTCCTTGTTTAGAGCTTTTATCCATCTTTCTGGCGCTTAAATGCCTTCCGCAGATCGTGACTAGCCTACAAGAGGTTGAATTTAGTAAGGTCAACGTCTTCTCTGACTCCCAAATCGTTCTTGCATGGGTAGCTGGAGGAGGTAGCAGGACAAAACAAATTTTCGTTCGGAATCGTATACAGGACATTAAGAGTATGGTTTCATCTATGAGAAACGATAATTTAATACCGATCTCATTTAACTACGTCAAAACAGATGAAAACCCTGCAGATCTTATAACTCGTGGTTTGTCCTGTCGCGAATTCATGAAGAAGCTCGAACTATGGAAGAATGGACCAGCTTGGCTTAAACACGACCAAGTGTATTGGCCTAGTTATCAGCAAACAAGGAGTGTACAGGAAGGGCTTTCAACTACCTTCACAGTCATTCAAGCCCCACCTCCTCCTATTATTGACATGACCAAGTATTCTTCCCTTTCAACTTTGTTAAGAGTATGTGCTTTACTCTACAAATTCGGCACATCTTCCATCGATCCTATTGAAAATGATAGGAAAGCTCGACTTTTCTTGCTCAAGATTATGCAACAAGAAAGTTTTCCTGTCGAACTTCGTTTTTTGAGAGAGATTCAATCGGGATCAACTTCTTCAAAACCACCTGATTTAGTTTCTCGCCTGAACTTCTTTTTGGACGATTTGGGTCTTATAAGAAGTAAAGGACGGTTGTCTCGCACTAACTACTATAGTTTCGAGATAGTCAATCCAGTAGTCCTTGGCAAGTCCCATCATCTTACCACCCTGATTGTCAGAGATGCACATGTTTCTTGTAAACATCTTGGCATTCAAGCTACTTTGACCTTCATTCGTTTAAAGGGCTACTGGATAACTTCAGCTCGTCATACAATAAGAAGAGTTTTATCGGAATGTGTGACTTGTACAAAGTTCAACAGCTTTTCTTATTCTTATCCGAAAGTTTACTAATTTCACAAAAGCGCAAGTCAATTTCTATCGTCCTTTCTCAAATGTTGGAGTGGATTTTACTAAACATTTTTTCATTAAAATTAAAGGGTCCACCCAACCTCAAAAAATGTATATTCTTCTTTACACCTGCCTCAATATTCGTTGTGTCTATTTGGATCTTATCCCAGATATGTCTGCTAGGGCATTCGTTCAATCGTTCCAACGCTTTGTGGCTAGGTTTGGAGTCCCTGAATTTTTATATAGCGACAATGCCCGATCTTTTAATAAAGGTGCGGATGCTCTCGAGCAGTTTGTTGTATCAGAGGTGGGTTCCGAATTTTTGCGTAAAAATCACATTAAACATATCCGCATTCCCCTATACAGCCCTTGGATGGGAAGTATGTGGGAAAGGTCAATTCGGACTGTTAAAAATTGTCTCTATAAGACTGTTGGACGTAAAAATTTGGAATACTTCGATTTCACAACAGCATTGGCAGACATTGCTAATGCTATCAATTCGAGGCCATTAACATATACTTCTTCGGATAATGATATAGTGCCTCTCACTCCTAACTGTTTTTTAAAACCGTTAGCTAATTCAAGTATCGTATTAA
>JABUQX010007039.1:75000-76088 GCA_015478945.1 Trachelipus rathkii
GTTTATTATTGTGTAGATAGGTTAGGTTAGGTGTTAGGTAGGTTAGGTTAGAATTAATGTTAGGTTTGGGGTTGGGTAGTGGCCTGTTGCTGATATAATTGGTTAAAGTGTAGTGTGTTGTTGGATCCTGCTAATTAGTAAAATAGGGATGACTGATCAGTAATGTATGATTTTCGCGGTCGCTGGGAGTAACGAATGCTGTGTTTTAGTAAATAGCCATATGATATTTAATATATATAGAAATTATTAGTATTATGATGAGTATTATTGATATAATATATTATATGATATGATATAGGAGTTATATGTATAGTTAGTAGTTATGAGTAGTAGTGTATTGAGTATATAGTGTAGTAATATAAGTGAGTGTTAGTATAGAGTTATAGTATTGTCGAACGTTGGTGGCTGGAATAAATAATGGGTGAATTGTGTGTGGTTGTTCTGCTTGGATGTATTGGTGTATCGCGACATAATGAAATTATATATGTGTTGTGATAGCTAGTTGGTATGGATTGGTCAATTTGAATATAGGTGTAAATTTTATATACTTGGTTTTTTTTTTTTTTTGGCTTCTTTTATATTATTTTTTTGCATTTGCTCTTCTTGCTTTGTATTCATAGAACAAGAACATTTAAATAGATGTATAGTTCTTCTTCTTCTTCTTCTTCTTGCTTCTTTCTTCTTCTTTCTTCTTCTTCTTCTGTTGCTTCTTCTTCTTCTTCTTCTTTTCCTTTCTTGCTTCCTTCTGTCTTCCTTTTTAGGATAGAGCAGTTTGAAATTTATGAAGATGGTGGAAGTTGCTTTCAGGATTGGATTATAGACTATTAATGAAAATTAATCACCTGGACCAGATGGAAACTATCAATGCTCTCAAAAATGTTGAAAGACAATATTAGTGGAACCTTCTGACATGGCTTTTCAATAAGTCTTTTAAAAGAGGAATAGTTCTTCAGATTTCAAAATTTGCTGAATATAGAACTGCCCATTTATGCAAAAAAGGAGTATGCGTAAGGTTCAAATAACTAACAGAGCCAATTAGGCTTGACTTCTATAGTGGGTTGGTAAAATTTTTGTAGCAATACTAACTA
>JABUQX010007040.1:0-28065 GCA_015478945.1 Trachelipus rathkii
AAGATCCCACCCATACCCGACCCTGCCATGATACATATCACCAACCCTAGCTCACACTACACCCACGTCTACACACACATGACACTGTATGCACACACGTCGCCACCCGCTAGGTATTATAACAACCACACACACACATACGCTAGGCTTTAAATACACCACATACACTACCCATAGGCCCAGCTTACGCTCACACCTAGTACCTACACAACACAAGCAACAACATACCTAGACACATACATAACACCCTTGATTACATATACCAGCCGAGTCACACCTACACCTACAACACACACACACACACACATATATATATATATGATAATATATATATTATATATATTATATATATATATAATATATATACAACCTAAATAATAATTCTTCATGTATCAGGGAACGGTATCCAGAGGAGCGTTTGGGGGTAAAGCTCCATCAGCGACTAATTCACAATTGATGAGTCGAGTACTGAGGTCGTGTAGTTACACTCTAAAACAAGGAAAAGCTGAGCAATAACAAAAAATTAGAAATCTATTTAAGAAGTTATGCCAATATAAATAATGAAAAAGAATGAGGAATGAGAAAGGAAGAAAAAAAAATCCAGAGTGTCTGATATATAATCATTTTATTTTACTACAACTGTACGAAATTTTATTAAAAACATTACATTACATACCTTAAAGCAGTAAATCAGTAAATAATAGAGGTGTTACCTAACACCAGAGAGGGGATTAGTATGCTTTTGTTTTACTGCTTTACTGCTTTAACTCATGTTTTACTGCTTAATCATGTTTTACTGTTTTAACTTAATATGTTTTACTGCTTTAAAAACTCACAATTTATTAACATTACATACCTTAAAAGCATAAATCAGTAAACCCCAATAGAGGTTTACCTAACACTAGGGGGATTAGTATGCTTTTGTTTTACCTGCTTTACTGCTTTAACTCATGTTTTACTGCTGTTAACTCATATGTTTTACTGTTTTACTCACATATTCATTAACATCAATACCTTAAATAGCAAGTTAATCAGTAATATCAAATAGAAGGAGTTTTACCCTAACACCAAGGGGGATTAGTATGCTTTGTTTTTAACTGCTTTACTGCTTTAACTCATCGTTTTACTGCTTTAACTCATGTTTACTGCTTTAACTTTCTGCTTTTATGCTTTAACTTTCTGCTTTACTGTTTAGACTTTCTGCTTTACTGCTTTCACTCATTATTTATTTACATTATGTTTTTTATTTTGTTTTCTAATACTTTTTTTTATTTTATTATTATTTTTATTTATTTTTATTATTATTTTTATTAATTTTATTATTATTTTTATTATTTTTATTATTTTATTTTTATTATTTTTTATTGATTTTTATTTTTATTTACTTGATGCCTATTGTTATTATTATTAGAACACACCTACACACGTGAGCGTGCGCACACACACAACACAACACACACACACACAACATCACCACACACACACAGACACACACATCTACACTCTTACACTTATACACACATTCACTATGACACTTTACACAACATTCCCATATACACTTACATTTACCCATAGACCCTACTTTTACACTTATACACATGCGGTCACACAACACACACTTAAACTTATACACACATTCACTATGAACTTATACACACATTCACTATTGCACTTACATTTACCCATAGACACTTAACATTACACTTCACTCACACACAGATTTACTAAAATCGGTGAGGTTCTCCCAACAAATACACATAGACCTACTTACAAACACACACAGAGAAGCCTGAGGACCTAAATAAATTTAATGAGGGAGCCTAATTTAATTACACTCGACACAGAATTTACACACACACACATCACACACACACACACACCACACCCACGCACACTCAGCACATATAACGTATAATTTAATTAAACATTTTATGTTTAATTAAACACGTACATTTATATACTCTAATTCAAATATAACTAAAATGATTTAAGTTTCTTACAGCCTTATCTTAAAATCAAATCATTATCTTTGAACAAAGAAATTTTTATTATTTTGTTTTAATACTTTTTTGTTTATAAAATTTTATAACTTCAGTTTTAAAAAAACTTTTACTAAAATTTATGAAACATTTTATTAAAAACATATATTTTTAGTACCTTAAAGGCAATAATCAGTAAATCATAAAGGCCACCCCTAGCACCCCTCTAACATCAGCTATGCCGAGTTTTGTTCATTGACTTACTGCTTTACATCAGTTTTAGCCATGTAATAAGTAAAAAATAACAAAATAAGTTCTTCTCTGCTAACATAACATGTATTTTGTTAAAATCATTCTTAGGTTTTATTTAAAATAACAATTATTTACTTACATTTATATTAATTCATCGAGTTAACTAAAAATATTCAAAGTTTTTAAATAATTCGGGTTTTCTTTTATCTATTATATATTATCTATGTACATTGACAATCCAATCACGAGAAAACACAACTACCCTCACTCCTTACAGATACGAACTGACCTCGTCTCTGTAAAATGTGTTGAATAACTACTTTAGGTCTAAATTTACGATAATCCTTTTGTATCCCGAGGCGATTTAAGCCTAATTCAAGGTCAAAATAAATATATTTCAAACTGACCTGTTTCTGTAAAATGTGGTGCAATAACTAACTACGTTAGGCCTAATTTAGGCCTAAATTTAGGATAAGCCTTTTGTAGACGGGCTAATTTAATCCTACCAGGTCAAAAGGTAATTCCCGTATAGACAAAAATCATTGTTATTATTAATTTTATTAATAATTTTTCCAACTGAAACATGCTGGGTCGGTAAGATCCTTTAAGCAGGTAAAAAAGAAAATTTTTTCCTTACTTGTGATTGGTCGGGTAATCCTTATCTCTATTATGACCTCGTATGTGATAGGTCGAGAATTATTTTATCGTCTTTTGAAAAAATTAACTTTGTTCTTTCACTTGTATATTGAGGCAGGTGTGTGTTTTTATTATCTTTTAGACCCAAATTCATTTTAAAATCATAGTCATTTTTAGCTGTTAAGCCGGTGCACAAGTTATCTGATTTGTATTAAAGTGTTTTTATTTTGTACTAAGGTGTAATCAAATTATAATAAATATCTGTACATTGGGAATTAATTATTTAATTTCACTAGAATAGAAAATAATTAATTCACTAGTTCATAAACTAACCACGCAGGGCTCAGCATGACGCCCCACCCCAAAGGCAGCCAACCCGCACCCGCTGGTGCGTCCAGCCGCGTCGCGCCGCCCGCCGCGTGCGCCCGCAGGCGCAATGTTTCGCGTTTCCGCCCGCCGCGTGCGCCGCAGGCGCATTATTCCCGCGCGAATGAAATATATATATATAAATATATATATATATATATATATATATTATAATTATAATATATATATATATATATATATATATATTATATATATATATAAATATATATATATATATTATATATATATATTATATTATATATATATATATTATATATATAATAGATATATATATATAATATATATATATGTGTGGGGTGATGTAAGTGTCTATGGGTGAAGCGTACAGTGTCTATGTGTAATGTGCGTATGTGTAATAAGAAAAGATATAGTTGTATGTGTGTATAAGTGTAAGTGTAAGTGAATATGGGCTAGTGTACTGCTTATAAGCTGAATCATCAATATAGTGGTATCAAAGATGACGCCATAAAAGATGAGTCATCAAACGATGAACCACTTAAAGCTGAGTTTACCAAAGCTAAGTTTTTATTAAAGTTGATGGCAGTCAAAGTGGGGCATCAAAAAAGCTGAGGTATCAAAGTTGAGGCATCAAAAGCTGAGGCATCAAATTGAGGCATCAAAACTGAGACAACAAAGTTGAGGCATCAAAAAGCTGAAGGCAGTCAAGTTGAGGGATCAAAATATCGAGTGGGTGGGTGGCGTATGTTGTAATGTGTGTGTGTGTGGTGTGTGTGGTGTGTGTGTTGTGTGTTGGTGTGTGTGTTGTGTGGGTGTGTGTGTGTTGGTGTGGTGTTTGTGTTCTAAATAATAATAACAATAGGCCAGAAGTAAATAAATAAATTAATAAAGTAATAAATAAAATAAATGTTTTTAATAAATTATACGCATATGTGTAAGTGGAGTGTGCGTGTGGTGTGTGTGTGTTGTGTGTGTGTATTTGTGCGATGTGTGTTTGTGTATGTGTGTTCTAAATAATAATAACAATAGGCATGAAGTAATAACACTAAGATAATAATAAATAAAAATAAAATGTTTTAATAATTTATACGTTAATGTGTAATGAGTGTGTGTGTGGTGTGTGTGGTGTGTGTGTGTGTGTGTGTGTGTTGTGTGTGTATGTGTGCGTGCTGTGTGTA
This sequence comes from Trachelipus rathkii, assembly GCA_015478945.1. Lineage (NCBI taxonomy): Eukaryota > Metazoa > Arthropoda > Malacostraca > Isopoda > Trachelipodidae > Trachelipus > Trachelipus rathkii. The sequence goes on from JABUQX010007040.1 coordinate 4,391, forward strand.
TGTGTGTCTTAAAATAGATATATTCGCAGCTGGGCATATCGCGCCCTGGGGCGCAACCGCGGCGGGGCGGGACGAAATAATTGCGCCTGCGGGCGCACTCGCGGCGGGCGGGGAAGCGGCGGGACCACCAGCGGTGCGGGTTGCTGCCTTTGGCGGGTGGGGCTCATGCTGAGCCCTGGGGGTTAGCTTATGAACTAGTGAATTAATTATTATCTTTTCTAGTGAAATTAATAATTATTCCTCAATGTAAAGTATTTATTATAAAATAGTGATATACACTTAGTAAAATAAAACACTTTTAATACAAGATCAGATAACTTGTGCCCCGCTTAACAGCTAAAATGATGACTATGATTTTAAATGAGTTTGGGTCCTAAAAGATAATAAAACACCACCTGCTCAAATACAAGTTTAAAGAACCAAGTTAATTTTCAAAAGACGATAAAGTAATTCTCGACCTATCACAATACGCAGGTCATATAGAGATAAGGATACCCCGACCATCACAAGTAAGAAAACACTTTCCTTCTTTACCCTGCTAAAGGATCTTACCGAATCCAGCATCGGTTTCGAAGTTGGAAATAATATTTTTATAAAAATAATAATAACAATTGATCTTGTCTATACGGGAATTACCTTTTGAACTGGTATTAGGATTAAATTTAGCCCGTCTAAAAAAGGCTTATCCTAATTTAGGCCTAAATTTAGGCCTAACGTAGTTCTTGCACCACATTTACAGAAAAAGGTGAGTTTGAAATATATTTTGACCTGGAATTAGACTTAATTCGCTCCGGGTTACAAAAAGGATTATCCTAATTTAGACTAGAAGTAGTTATTAACCATTTACAGAGAGAGGTCAGTTTTGTATCTGTAAGGAGTGCGGGTAGTTGGTTTTATCGTGATGGAATGTCAATTGTACATAGATAATAATTATAATAATAAAGAAAACTCGAATTATTTAAAAACTTTGAAATATATTTTTAGTTAACATCGAGTGAATTATATAAATGTATAAGTGAATAATTGTTATTTTTAAATAAAACTTAGAATGATTTTATTTAATAAAATACATGTATGTTAGCAGAGAAGAACTCTATTTTGTTATTTATACTTATTACATGGCTAAAGATGATTTAAAGCAGTAAGTCAATAGAACAAAAAACGTGGCATAGCTTGGTGGAGAGGGGTGCTAGGGGCTGGCCTTACTGATTTACTGATGTATTGCTTTAAGGTACGTAAAAATGCAAATGTTTTAATTTTTAAAATTTTCATAAAATTTTAGTAAGAAGTTATTTTAAAACTTGATAGTTAAAAAAATTTATAAACAAAAAAGTATTAACAGTTAATAATAAATTCTTTGTTCAAGATAATGATTGATTTATTTATAGAAGTTATTAAAGAAACTTTGAAATAATTTTAGTTAATTTGAATGAGTAATATAAATGTACGTGTTTAATTAAAACATAAATGTTTTAATAAATTAACTTAGTATGTTGCTGAGTGTGGTGGTTGTGTGTGTGTGTGTGTGTGTGGTGTGCGTGTGTGTGGTGTGGGTGTGTGTTGTGTGTTGTTGTGTGTGTGTAAATCTGTGTTGCGAGTGCTAATAAATTCTGTGTGTTGTAAGTAATCTGTGGTATGAGTGTCAAGTAAATCTGTGTGTGTAATTAAATCTGTGTGTTGTGCGTGTAAGTAAAATCTGTGTGAGTAAGTAAATCATTGTGTGAGTGTAAGTGTAAATGTAAGTGTCCTATGGGTAAATGTAAGTGTCATAGTGAATGTGTGTATTAAGTATCATGTGAATGTGTGTATAAGTGATATGTGTGTGTGTGACCGCATGTGTATAAGTGTAAATGTATGTGTATGGGTAATGTAAGTGTCATAGTGAATGTGTGTATAAGTATCATAGTGAATGTGTGTATCAGTGTAAATGTGTGTGTGTGTGTGACCGGCTTGTGTGTGTGTGTTGTGTGTGTGTGTGTGTGTGTGTGTGCGCAACGCTCAGTTGTGTAGTGTGTTTAAAAATAATAACAATAGGCATGAAGTAATAACACTAAGTAATAATAAAAATAAATAAAAATAAAATAATAAAATAATAAAATAATAATAAAATAAATAAAAATAATAATAATAAATAAAAAGTATTAAAACAAAAATAAAAACATAACTGTTAATAAATATATTGATTAAAGGAAGTAAAGCAGAAAGTTAAAAACAGTAAAGCAGAAATTTAAAGCAGTAAAGCAGAAAGTTAAAGCAGTAAAACATGAGTTTAAGCATAATAAAAACATGAGTTAAAGCAGTAAAGCAGTAAAACAAAAGCATACTAATCCCTTGGTGTTTAGGTAACACCTCTATTGATTTATTGATTTACTTCTTTAGGGTATGTAATGTTAATAAATATGTGAGTTAAAACAGTGAAATACATTGAGTTTACAGCAGTAAAACATGGAGTTAAAGCAGGTAAAGCAGTAAAACAAAGCATACTAAATCCGCCCCTAGGTGTTAGGTAACACCTCTATTGATTGACTGATTTACTGTTTAAAGGTATGTAATGTTAACATAAATATGTGAGTTAAAGCAGTAAAAACATATGAGAGTTTAAAACAGTAAAACATGAGTTAAAGCATAAAACATGAGTTAAAAGCATAAAGCAGTACAAACATAAAAGCATACTAATCCCCTCTTGGTGTTAGGTAACACCTCATTCGATTTACTGATTTACTGCTTTAAGGTATGTATGTTAATGTTTTAATAAAATTTCGTAGCAGTTGTAGTAAAATAAAATTGATTATATATCAGACACTCTGGATTTTTTTTTCCTTCCTTTCTCATTCCTCATTCTTTTCATATTTATATTGGCATAATTCTAATAGTTTCTAAATTTTGTAATGTTAATGGTTCAGCTTTTCTCGTTTAGATGTACACATGGCCTCAGTATCGACTCAATCAATTTGTGAATTAGTCGCTGATGGTTTACCCCCCAAACGCTCCTCTGGATACCGTTCCCTGATACATGACTCATTTTTATTTTTAAAGTAAAGGTGTATATTATATATATATATATATATATATATATATATATTATATTATATATATATATATATAATATATATAAATAAATATATATAACTATATATATATATTATGTGGTGGCTCTTGACATGGTGTATGGTGTAAGGTGTGAGCTACGGCTGGTATATGTATCAAGGGTGGATGTAGTGTCTAGGTATGTGTGCTTGTGTGTGTAGGTATAGGTGTGAGCGTAAGTGCCTATGGGTAGGTGTATGTGTGTATAAAAAGCCTAGCGTATGTGTGTGTGTGTGTATAAATAGCCTCCGGGTGTGCGTGTGTGCAAAGTGTCATAGTGTGTGTAGACGTGGGGTTGTAGGTGTGAGCTAGGGTTGGTGTATGTTATCCACTGGCAAGGGTCGGTAAGGTGGCTGTTGTGTGATATAGGTGGTGTTGTGTCTAGGCAGTGTGTGGTGTGTAGGTGCAGATGTGAGTGTCAAGTTGCTATGGGTGGGTGTATGTTGGTGTGTGGTGTCTAATATCCTAGTCGGTGTGTGTGTGCTGTGTATAAGTAGGCGTAAATGGGTGTGTTGTGTGTGCGTATGTGTGAGTGTGTAAGTATGTTTATATGTATGTGTGGGTGTGTATGGATGATAGCGATTTTACTCTCTCTCTCGTTGTAATATATATATAATATATTATTATATATAATATATAGTAATATATATATATATAATATATATATATATATATATATATATATATATATAATATATAGTATAATATATAATATATATCTATATTATATATATATATATATATATATATATATATTATATATATATAATATATATATATATAAATTGCATATATATAAATCAAAAATCGAGATGCGCTTTTTCTAAACTTTTAATATGGAAATAGCTATTTCCAAAATTTTTGTATGCTAAAATGATTTATATATAAGTAACATTTGTTTATATATTAAAGGGCATTCAGACGGAGCCCAATTAGTTAAGTCCTATACACTTCCTTAAGAGGCTACGGGTCGAGTTCCAGTTCGGTTACATGAACTGGAATAGGTCCACATTTTTAAATTCCCACAATTCGCTTTGTTCATTCTTGTGGTGGATGATTCCGCATCCAGAAGATAGAAGATTATGCGCATGCGCATGTAATGCATAACATGTAATGCGCCAAACGCATGGTAACATATACATGACTAAGTAGTAGTATAAAATGACATGTGGCGAACCATTCCTTAAAGAAGGCCCAATGGGTTCAGGATACCTGTGAAACTTCCAGAAGAGTAACAAAGACAACTATATATATATATATATACCACTTATATATATATATATATTATATTATATATATTATAATATATATATATATAATATATATAGTTAATTTATATATATATAAGTTATATTATTATATATATATATATATATAATATAATATAATATAAATATAATATAGTGAAAGGAATTTGGAGAAATAGATTCAATGAAAACTATGGTATAGGGGATTGGGAATACCTCCTTGGAGAGCACAGACAGATAAATCAGTCACGGTGATGGAAATGGGAATAGAGATACGGTGAATGAAAAAGGGTAGGAGGGAAGGACTGGGATGATGAGGGTGTGTGTGTGTATAAGGGTGAGGTATGTGTCTATGGATGCATTCGTGGATATTAAAATACATTCATGATATAGAAAAACGAAGGATGCGAAACAGCGAAAAAAACGGTCCGGCTTGGTGCATGCGGTGCGTGTGCGGGTGCGCGTGCGGTTGCGGTTGCTGCGCGTTCGGCGCGGTTCGGCGCGGTTCGCGGGGCCTTGCGGTTACAGCGAAAACGGCGGGTTTTGGGGGGGGGTGAAACTTTTCCCCCGGGAAAAAAAACGGCCCCACCCACCCCTTAGGGGGGAAATCCGCGAAAAAAAAAAAATAAATAAAAAATAATAAAAAAAAAAAAATAAATAAAATCTAAAAAATAAAAATAAAAAAATAAATAAATAAAATCTAAAAAATAAAAAAAAATAAAAAAAAGCACTAAAAAACACCCATGAAGGTAGCTGAGTATTCCAAAAATTACGGTGCCAAAAAAGCCTCAGGTAGGTTCCTGGCTGGGGAGATCTGCGGCGGCACATCGGTGTCCAAAATGGCTCTAATACTACTGCACTCGACTGTCTCCGGGGGGGCAAAGCCCCCCCGGAGGTATGCCTGAAAGAAACACTGACCACTAACACTATATATCACTAACACCTGCCATAGAGCTTCCCTATAAATCCTGACACACGCCTCTTTTAAGTCCATAAAGCCTAAATACAGTTTGTTCTTTTTCTCTATTATCTCGCTCATTTGCTTCAATGTAAAAATTTGAACTACACATCATCTACCACTTCTAAATGCACATTGTTCTTCAACAATCAGCCCCTCAGTCACTCGAAGGCACTTTTTCAACCAAAATACCAGCATATATCTTCCATACAGCACACTCAAAAAGATAATTCCCTTATAGTTTCTACAGTTCCTTTTATCACCCTTACCCTTATATAAGGGTACAATCACTGCTCTCCTCCAACCCTTCGGAACTACACTTTCTGCAAAAGTTTTGTTACACAACTTCCATATAAAGTCGATCCAATCTCCATTTCTTTTTTTTCTTTTTTTTTACAGTTCACCACCACTCACGGGCTGGGTCCTTTTCAAGGAGAGGGCAAAAAATAAAACAGGAAAATCCCCCAAAGCCCTACCTTAACGCAAATCTCTCAGGTGAGCGAAGACGTGGGGTTTAAAGAGGGGAAGATTAAATACAGTTGGAAAAACAGAGGAAAGCAAGGAGTTTCACATAACAGAAGTAGCTGGAAAGAAAGAGGCACCACAACGAACAAATCTGGGGTTTTCAATACTCCCGCAATAATCATGCGAGAACAAGGCACCCTTGTGATACGAGAACGACGCAAGGGTGGTGGAATGCGAGAAGTCAGCTCTCCCGAGCATCTGCCGCTGTAGTACCTTTAGAAACGAGATAGTGCACCTACGTCACGTCGCAGAGATAGAGGGTCAAGGGAGTTTGAAAAAAGGGGACAGTTTATTAGTCTCTTAGCTTTAGACTCAACCATATCCAATAGTAGTGTGGAGCCGGAGCCCCACCAAGTATTCCATACAAGGTCGAATAAGACCCTTATATAAATGGAGTAACTGTTCAGAAGAAAAAAATTCCCGCAGAATGAACAGAACTCCCAGCTTCTTTGAGGCCACCTTAGCAACCATTGTAATATGAGATTTCCAAGACAATTTGTTGTTTATGTTGATATCAAGAATGTTTATGTTATTCACAGGTGAGACGTTAGAGTCGTCGAAGGAAATAGGAAAGTTGGGAGTTTTTTTTTGCTAACGCAACAAAGTTTTAGCATCAATAAAGCTAACATATCCCAACCTGAACTAAGAACATAATGTACAACGATAAACCTAAACACCCCTTACGCTCGCATAAACAGTCAACATTAACAAAGTTCCATATTAACAACAGTAAAGTAACATAGCATACAGAAAGTAACCTGTTCACACCTTTTTCAACGTATCTGAACAATATCATTAGTTTTTACCTTAACATGAAATTTAACAAACATTTAATCATAACCTTACCTAATTATCATACAGCCCAACGAATATATGCTAAGGTAACAAAGTTTTCAACATCAATAAAGCAACATAATTATAACCTGATTTTTCATTTAATTAAAAATACAAACCTAACATACCTTCGTATGAAATAATCTGCTAACATCGCAAATTCCCTACTTATCCAAAATTAGTAGTAACAGGAATACAAAACTCCAATGAATCCCACTTTTCCACATATCAGCAGCCATTAAAGCAGTATTACTAACAAAATTCCCTTAACAATAGTGACCCAATCTACCATAATATATCCAGCATCTTGAACTTATGAATTGACGCATTCTTCATCAAAGTGTCACTCGTTTCGAATATAACATCATTTTGAACTATGAATAAACGTAGACATTAGCCAAATTCTCGAGCAAACCTAACATTACTCAGCAAAAACTTAACCTAGGCTCACGTTTTTAACACCATCATCGTCAGTTAAACACAGAATATCTTACGAAACTCATCAAAATCTCTAACAAATCAGCGTTAATTTTACATTGTCATAGTAATATCATAGTATACATTGGTAATATTTAACATAACGTACCTAACTCACGAATAAAAAGTTTCATTAACAAAGTTCTTTGCTTATCAACGTTAAGTAACTAACATTATCAATAAAACTTAACCTATCCTTCTTTCGGAACATTACGTGTTTTGGGCCTCCTTCGGAGGGGTAATGCCCGCTTACACCCCTTTAGGGGGTGATCCCCCATCTGCGAATTCACACCCTTTCAAGGGGCGCATTCCTTTGGGATTTCTCCCGGGACGCGATGTGTTGCTTTAGGTCAGCGTTTCTCAACCGGGGGGTCGCGACCCCCAGGGGGGCCGCGAGCGGAATAACGGGGTGCGTGGGTCACAAAAATATAAATATTATAATCAAATTTACACGTGTTATTATAAAAAAGTTAATACAAAATAAAATAAAAATTATATACTTAATGCATCGAAAAGCATCTTTTAATTAAGGAATTATATATTTATAAATATATAATATATATATATATATATATATAATATATATATATATATAATATATATATATATAATATATATATTATATATATATACTATAAAATATATATATATAATATATATATATATATACTTTAATATATCTTATAATGATATATATAATAAGTAAGATATTATGATATGGATATTTAGTATATATACTATGTATTATATAATATTATATATATATATATTATATATATATATATATTATATATATATATATATATATATATATATATTATATATACTATATATTTTTTCTTTACTATTATATATATATATTATATATAATTTATATAGAAATGTATATAATATATAATATATATTTTAAATATATATTAAAATATATATATTATATATCTTATATATATAATATATTATATATAATTTATTATATAATATATATATTATATATATATAATAATATACTATATATATATATATATATATATATATATATATATATATATATATATATATATATATATTTATATATATGATAAAAATTTAGTTGTTGAATAATATATTATATATATATACTATATATATATATATATATATATATATATATATAAATTAATATATATATATATATATAATATATATATATATATATATAAACTACTAACATCAACAAAGCGGGTTTTTGGCGCATCCCCTTGGGATTTCTCTCGGGAGGAGATGTGTTGCTTTAGGTACTTTATTACATAGTGAAAATTAACCGCTTACACTCCCCTTCGGGGTACCCCGAGATGGGTCTTCACGCATCTCTCTCAGGGGTGATCTTCCTGTAGTGAGGCTCATCGTTGAAAATTGCTCGGTTATGTATCGTAAAGATTGAGATTATGTTGATGAGTGAGCGCATTCGTGAAATTTTTTGTATAAACATGAAAGTATCCCTAATGATAAGTCTATAGCAGTGGTTCTCAAACTGTGTGACGTTCCACCCTTGGGTGACGCTGCATCCCCTCGGGGGTGACGCGAAAGATTTGAACATTTTGCTAATTGATTTCAGATTTTTAATTTAAAAAAATGTTAATCAATTTTGAATTTTCCAACTTTGTTATTCAAGATTTAGTTATGTTATCCTTATTTTATTTTTTAACAGAAACCCGTGTTTATAAAATAACGGATATATAGTAAAATTAAAATTTGCAAACGAATTTCGAAGTTTATTTACGTTATCGACACGTTCTGATTCTACATAAAACTTTTTTGGCTTCACGTGGTTTAAGTAGTAAAATAGATTGTAACGAGCGAATGTCGTCAATATAATGTATTATTAAGTGAGGAAATTTTAAATTAAGTATATATATAATATTATATATATTATAATATATATATATATATATCGTATATATATATATATATATATATATATATATATATATATATACTATATATATATATATTTATATATATTATTATATTATATAAATATATTATTATATATATATATATGATATATATATTATATAATTATATATATAATATATATATATATATATATATATATATAATATATATATATATAATATCTATATATATATATATATTATATTAACTATAATATAATAATTTTCCCCAAGAAGGGGCCAGAATCGGACAATGCTTTGGCATGCGTGTAATCATGCAATAATTATTGTATATTTTAATGATTAATATAGACCCTATTTTATAAATTGTAAAACGTTCTTTTTTAGATTCTAACATGGGGTGACTTCAGCAAACTTGAATTAGTCAAGGGAGCCGCGAATTGAAAAAGTTTGAGAACCACTGGTCTATAGTGTAAGCCTAATGAACCGAAGGTATTGCGTATTGTTTCCCTGAAAGTAGAAAGGTTTAAGTTTTATGGATAATTGTTAGTTACTTACCGTTTGATAAGCAAAGAAGCGTTGTGTAATGAAAATTTTATTCGTGAGTTAGGTACGTTATTTAAATATTACTATGACAATGTAAATTAACGCTGATTTGTTAAGATATGATGAGATTTCTTAAGATATTAACTGTGTTTAACTGACGATGATGTGTTAGAAACGTGAGCTAGGTTTAGTTTTGCTGAGTAAATGTTAGGTTTCGCTCGAGAATTTCGCTAATGCTTATGTTTATTCATAGTTCAAAATGATGTTATATTTGAAACGAGTGACACTTTGATGAAGATAGCGTCAATTCATAGTTCAAGATGCTGGTAACTTATTTGGTAGATTGGTCACTTTGTTAAGGGAATTTGTTAGATAATATACTGCTTTAATTGGTTGCTGATATGTTGGAAAAGTAGGGATACATTGAGTTTATGTCCTGTTAGCTACTTACCTTTGATAAGTAGGGAATTTTGCGCATGTTAGCCAGATTATTCATAACTTGAGGTATGTTAGGTGTTGCCTTTGCATTATATATTCTTTAGTTCAGGTTATAAGTGTGTTAGCTTTATTGAATTGTGAAAAACTTTGTTGCCTTAGCATATATTCGCTGGGCTGTATGATAATTAGGTTATGAAAAATGTTTGTTAAATATTACTAAGGTGGTAAAATACCATGATATGTTACAGATACGTTTGAAAAGGTGTGAAGAGGTTACGTTCTGTTTGCTATGTTAGCTACTTTACTGTTGTTAAGTATGGAACTTTTTTAATGTTGACTGTTTATTCGAGCGTAAAGGGTGTTAGGTTTGTCGTTGTACATTATGTTCTTTAGTTCAGGTGGGTGAATGTTAGCTTTATTGATGCTAATATTTGTTGCGTTAGCATATATTTGTAAGGTCAGTATATAAAGAAGTTATTTTTATGTAGTTTATCCAAAATGATACTCGAAATATGACTTGAATCAATAGATCAATAGATCATGGGCGGATGGGAGGGGACGGGTGGTTTGATTTACTGATTTACTGATTTACTGATTTAAAATCAGTAAACTATTACACTTTACTATGATATTTTATTCAAAGAACTTATTTTTATGTTATGTATGGATAAAACTTTGTTATTTTTATGTTATGTTTGGATAAAACTTTCTTATGTTTGCAATTATTAGTTGGGGATTATGATATTTAGGTTAGGGTATGATGAATTTTTTTTTAAAAATTACGAAGTTAAAGTAAAAAACTTTGTTAGGTTAGCATCATATTCGTTGTCAGTATGATAATTAGACAGGGTTATATAAATTTTTTGTTAAATATACCATGTTATGTAAAATTAACATTGATGTGTTAGAGATATGCTTGAAAAAGTGTGAGTAGGTTACTTATTGTACGCTGTGTTAGGTGCTTTACTGTTGTTAAATATGGAACTTTGTTAATGTTAGTAGTTTATTCGTGCGTAAGATGTGTTAGGTTTGTCGTTGTACATTATATTCTTAGTTCAGGTAATGTTATATTAGCTTTATTAATGTGAAAACATTGTTACGTTAGCATATATGGTTAGTATATAAAGAACTTATTTTTGTGATATGTTTATCTGAAATGATACTCGAAATGTGATCTGAATCAAAAGATCAATAGATCAAAAGGTCATGGACGGATGGATTGGGTGGGGACTGCAGGAACGAGTGGTTTGATTTACTACTTTGAAATCAGTAAACTATTACACTTTACTATGATAATTTATTCAAAGAACTTATTTTTATGCTATGTTTGGATGAAACTTTGTTATTTTTATGTTATGTTTGGATAAAACTTTCTTATGTTTGCAATTATTCGTTGGTGATTCATGATATTTGGTAAAGGTTATGATAATTTTTTTTTGGGTTTTTAAATTTTTTTGTATGTTAATGTAAAAAACTTGTTACGTTACGGCATTTATATTCCGTTGTCAGATGATATTTGACAGGTTTATGCCTAATTTTTTTTTAAATATTACCAATGGTATGTAAAATTAACATTGATGTGTTAGAGATATGCTGGAAAAAGTGTGAATAATTTACGTATTGTACGCTGTGTTACGTACTTTACTGTTGTTAAGTATGGAACTTTGTTAATGTTAGTAGTTTATTCGTACGTGTTAGGTTTGTTATTGTACATTATATTCTAAGTTCAGATAATGTAATGTTAGCTTTATTAATGTGAAAACATTGTTACGCTAGCATGTATACGATGGTTAGTATATAAAGAACTTATTTTTGTGCTATGTTTATCCGAAATGATACTCGAAATGTGACCTGAATCAATAGATCAAAAGGTTATGGACGGGTGGGTAGGGAGGGGACAGCAGGGACGGGTAGTTTGATTTACCGATTTACTGATTTACTGATTTAAAATCTGTATAATATTACACTTTACTATGATATTTTATTTAAAGAACTTATTTATATGTTATGTTTGAATAAAACTTTGTTATTTTTATGTTATGTTTGGATAAAACTTTGTTATGTTTGCAATTATTCGTTGGGGATATGATATTTAGGTAAGGTTATGATGATTTTTTGCTAAATATTACGAAGTTAATGTAAAAAACTTTGTTACATTAGCATTATATTCGTTGTCAGTATGATAATTAGACAGGGTTATGCTAAATTTTTTGTTAAATAATACCATGTTAATGTAATATTAACATTGATGGGTTAGAGATATGATTGAAAAAGTGTGAATAGGTTACTTATTGTACGCTGTGTTAGGTACTTAACTGTTGTTAAGTATGGAACTTTGTTAATGTTAGTAGTTTCTTCGACGTAAGGTGTGTTTTTAGGTTTGTTATTGTAATTATATCCTGAGTTCATGTAATGTTATGTTAGCTTTATTAATGTGAAAACATTGTTACGCTAGCATATATACGATGGTTAGCATATAAAGAACTTATTTTTGTGCTATGTTTATCCGAAATTGTACTCGAAATGTGACCTGAATCAATAGATAAATAAATCATAGGATAGTGGGATGAGGGGAGGAGAGGGCGGTTTGATTTACTGATTTACTGCTTTAGATGGTGTAAAAGCACAAATTTTTTAAGTTATAAACATAAAAAGAATAATTTTTTTAGTAAAAACAAAAAGTTTAAAGCAAATAAAACAGAAATAAATAAAAGTTTTATGTTATGTTATACAGAGTATGACTTGAATCAATAGATCAATAGATCAATAGATTAATAGATCAATAGATCAATAGGTCAATAGATCAATAGATCATGGCTGGGTGAGAGGGTGATGGGAGGACAGTTTGATTACTGATTTACTGATTTACTGCTTTGGATGGTGTAAAAAGGCTAATTTTTAAATTATAAACATAAAATGAATAAAAATATTGGTAAAAATATATTTTTAAGCAAAATAAAATAAAAATAAATAAAAGTTTTGTGTTATGTTATACAAAATATGACTTGAATCAATAGATCAATAGATGATAGATAATATAGATCAATAGATCAATAGATCAATAGATCAATAGATCAATAGATCATGGAGGGGCTGGGATGGGGTGGCTGGTTTGTTTTACTGATTTACTGATTTACTGCTTTAGGGTATGTAAAACATGACAATTTTACTAAAAAATATGACTTGAATCAATAGATCAATAGATCAATATAAATCATGGTTGGATAGGAGTGTAGGTTGGATGGTTTGATTTACTGCTTTAGGGTATTAAAATATGACAATTTTAGTTAAAAATATGACCTGAATCAATAGATCAATAGATCAATAGATCAATAGGTCACGGAAGGGGTGGGGTGGGCAGTTTGATTTACTGATTTACTGATTTACTGCTCTAGGGTATGTAAAAATGCAAATTTTTTAAGTTATAAACATGAAAAGCATAAATGTTTTGTGTTATGTTATACAAAATATGACCTGAATCAATAGATCAATAGATCAATAGATCACGGAAGGGGTGGGGAGGGCAGTTTGATTTACTGCTTTAGGGAATGTAAAAAACGTAAAATTGTAAGTTATAAACATAAAAAGAATAAAAAAAATTTTATTTTAAATTTTTTTTTTCATCGATGGTTCTGAAACCATCATTTTCGAAATCTACAGACCCGAGAACATATATAAGGACATCAACATTGTTGTTATACGAATGTTTATTAACTCAGCACCGCAGCTCCAGCACCGGTGGCAGTACTGACTCCTACTCCTCTGACTCAGACTCCTTCTTCGACTCATTCCTTCTCTGACTCCGAATCCGTCTCCTTTCTCCCCTTCTCTTATACATTTTGACCATTTCTACGGGGGAACCCCCTCCTGAGGGTCCACAGATACCCTTAACGAACTTATAACCATCATATTCGAGATCTACGGGTCCGATAACATAAATAAAGACACCAATATCTTATTATTATGCAAATATTTACTAACCCAGCACCGCACTGGAGCCAGCATCGGTGCCGATGCCCACTCCTCTGATTCCCATTCCAACTCTTTCCAGAAATCCAACTCACAATCCTTTCTCCAAATTTTCAACCTTCTAACGATACATTTCGTATTTTTTAGGGGGGCGGGCCCCCTGAATGGGGACGTAATCTCGTCTTATTTATTTATTTATATTTAGTCTGTATAACATACATCTGAAAGAAGGCCACGAAACGGCCGAAAGCTCATGTAAGTCTTTATAATTTATAAATAATAATATTTAGAAAATTTTCTTCTGCTGAAACTCCTGATACTAATTTCACTAAAGACATATTTTATTATATATATATATATATATATATATATATATATATATATTAAATAATATATATATATATATATATAATATATATATATATATATATATATATATATATATATATATGATATAATATATATTATAATATATATATTATATATATATAATCTATAAATATCTATATATATATATATATATATATATATATATATATATATATATATATATATATATATATATATATATATATATATATAATTTTATATTATATATATATTATAATATATATATATTCTATCTTTATATATATATATATATATAATATATATATATATATATTTAGTAGATTGTAATACTGCAATTAACCGCAGTTCAATTTGTATAGATAAAATAACTTTCCTGAGTGAATCTTCACTTACCAGGATTAGATCCCGCGCCCTCGCGAACGGTATGCCGAGCGTGTTACCACTCAACCACAACAAGCTAAAAAGATACGCGATTTAAACCTATGAAAGAGTGCTCTATCAATAGGAATAAGGACCGCTTATGTCAGGACAGATACCTCAGCCACGCATCTCCGCTTGCACTCGGGTCAAAGGTAACACAGGACCCATATAAGGAGACCACTCTAGATCGGAGTATAATTTGTATAGATGTAAATACTGCAATTAAACCGCAGTTCAATTTGTATAGATAAAATAACTCCTTGAGTGAATCTTCACTTACCAGGATTAGATCCCGGGTCCTCACGAATGGTATGCCGAGCGTGTTACCACTCAACCACGACAAGCTAAAAAGATACGCGACTTAAACCTATGAAAGAGTGCTCTATTAAATAGGAATAACGACCGCCTATGTCAGGACAGATAACTCAGCCACGCATCTCCGCTGGCACTCGGGTCAAAGGTAACACAGGACCCATGTAAGGAGACCACTCTAGATCGGAGTATAATTTGTATAGATGTAAATACTGCAATTAAACCGCAGTTTCAAATATGTAACAAAATAACTCCTTGAGTGAATCTTCACGTTACCAGATAGTCCGGGTCCTCACGCTCGACATACCACTTCTTAAGCTCCCAAACTTGATCCCTGAGAAAAAATCTCAGAGTAAGTTATTTTATCTAATACAAATTGAAACTGCGGTTTATTGCAGTATTTACATCTATCCAAATTATACGGATCTAGAGTGGTCTCCTTACATGGGGTCCTGTGTTACCTTTGACCCGAGTGCAAGCGGAGATGCGTGGCTGGTATCTGTCTGACATATGGCGGTCCTTATTCCTATTGAATAAGAGCACTCCTTTCATCAGGTTTAAGTCGCGTATTTTTTTAGCTTGTCGTGGTTGAGTGGTAAAACGCTTTCGGCATACCATTCGTGAGGACCCGGGATCTAATCCTGTAAGTGAAAATTCACTCAAGGAGTTATTTAATCTATATACAAATTGAAACTGCGGTTTAATTGCAGTATTGTACATTATAAAGAGATCAATGAGCACCTTCTGATTGTTAATTACATGGGTCCTGTGTTACCTTTGACCCGAGAGCAAGCGGAGATGCGTGGCTGAGTTATCTGTCCTGCAGGCGGTCCTTAATCCTATTGAATAGAGCACTCTTTCATAGGTTTTAAGTCGCGTATCTTTTTAGCCTGTCGTGGTTGAGTGGTAACACGCTCGGGCATACCATTCGCGAGGGCCCGGGATCTTATCCTGGTAAGTGAAGAATCCCTCAAGGAGTTAGTTTATATATATATATATATATATATATATATTATTATATAATATTAATATTATTAATAATATATATATATATATATATATATATATATATATATATATATATATATACATAATAGTATATATATATTATATTATATATTATTATTATATTATATATAATATTATATATAATATTATATTTATATATATTATATATACTATATATATATATATATAGTATAATATATATATAATATTTAATGATCTGACTGTTGTCGAAGATGAACGGATTAAAAATAGAAGGGATAGAAGAAACCGAAGAAGAGCAGAGAAGAAAACTGAAGGAGGCTAGAACACCTCTAACTAAGCAAATAGCTTTTCAGAGTTCAGATGAGAGGGCTTTTAGATGAGGACCTGGCCAGAATTATTTAACAAATGAATTTTCCTAAATGAGTGATCTGCTTTTTTAAAGTTTTTTATAGCAAAGAACAATACGTATTTTATATCTTGATAAAATTTGTTGGAGGAGTAACAAAATTTGGCAAGATTTCTTTTCATATATTTTAATAAATGTATCATAATTTTCTGAAAATATAAATGGAGGAGCGACAATATTTCCCGGCTTAGTTCTTTTGGATTATTAAATTAAAGGAATTAAGCTTGGATTGCAAATTTAATATACAAATTGCAACTAAATTAAACTGGCCAGAAGAGTTTGGATATAGCGACACATCAGATCATATGAAGAGACCTCTTCGTTTGGCTACTAAAGGCAGGGAACCACTTATGTCAATTTGTTGTCCTTCCACGAAAAGCTGGTAGAGATATGAATAATAATTTCTGCAGCTAACACGACCCACTTATAGTCGATACGGGGACATGGTTTTGATATAAGTATTTATAAACATAATAATAATATACTAGGTCAAGCAGGACTAGCAACCCGGTCCTTTACTTTTATGCTTGTAGAACTCTGGACGAGCATTAGACATGCTTAACGGGCCTGAGGAAACACCGATCTTCTGGAAAGCCTGGGAGAACTGAGTTTAAGGTCAATAGAAGATAAGTGCTAGTTCCACCGAAGGATAAAACCCTGCATGATGTGTTACTCACCGGAACCTACGCAACGGAAACCATTGCGCCGAGAATTGGTTTTTTTAGAGTGCTCCAGATCAAGAGTGTGGGAATAGAGGGTGAGAAGATGTTGGATCCAACTGAAAGGTGGAATGCCTACTGGAGATTGGTATAGTAAATATATATATCTATACTATATCATATATATATACTTATATATTATATAATATATATATATACATATATAGTAATATATATATAATATAATATACTATTATATAGTATAATAATTAATATATATATATATATATATATATATCATATAATATATATATATTATATATATATATATATAGTTATTAATATATATATATTATATACTATATATTATATATATATATATATATTATATATAATAATAGATATACCCTTTTATAATTTCCGTAAATGACCAATTTATTTAGAATCATATCGGTAGAAAATGATAAATCTAATATATTGGAAGTTAAAAATGCCAAAGTACTTGAGTACTTTGCAAATTTTCCAAGTACAAAGATGCAAGAAAGTACAATGCAAGTAACTGGTTTTAGAAACCGAAGTACAAGTCAAGTCAGTACTCCAAAAATGTACTTAAGTACAAGTACAAGTACAAGTACAAGTACTTGCACTTGAACCCAAGCCTCATATATATATATATATATTGTATATTATACAATATATAACTATTATAATATATCAATATTACATATATATAAGTATATATCTATATATACTATATATATATATATATATATATATATATAATTAGTATATATATATATATTATTATATATAATATATATTAATATATATATATATATAATATAGTATATAATATATATAATTATTATTTTATTATATAATAATATATATAATAATATATAATATAATATATAATTATTACTATATTATATCATTAATGCTGTGACTGTAAATAGGTTAGAATTATTCCTAATTATTTTTATTTATTATTATTATTATTATTATTATTATTATATATATATATATATATTATATATATATATATATATATAATATATTATAGATATATATATATAATTATACTAATAATATATATATATTATAGTAATATATATATATATATATATATATTATGCTTGAACTGTAATAGGATTAGAAATTATTCAGTTATTTTTTTATTATTATTATTATATCTATTATTATTATTTATTATTATTATTATATATATAATATATATATAATATTATATATATATATAGTTAATTATATATTTATATATATATATATATAACTATATAACTATATATATATATATATATATACTCATATATACATTTTATAATATAGTAATATATTATAATATATATATAGTATAATATAATATATACTATATACTATATATATATATATATATAAATATTATATATATATATATACTATTATATATTATATATATATATATACTAATATAATACTACTATATATATATATGTATATATATATAGTATAATATAATATATATATACTATATATATATATATATATATAATATACTATATATAGATATAGTAGTATATATATATACATATTATATTATATATATATATATATACTATATATATATATATATATGTATATATATAGTATAATAATAAAATATATATAATATAGATATATATTTATTTATATAATGTATATTATATATAGTATATAGTATATAATATATATATATACGTATATTATATATATATATATATATGATTATATATAAATATATATATACTATATATATATACCTATATACCGATATATATTATATATATATATAGTATATATAATATATATATATATATAGTATATATTATATATAATATATATATATATATTATTATAATATGATATATATATATATATATATTATATATGATATGATATATATATTATATAATATATATATATATATATATATATATATATAGATATATATATTATACATATATACTATATATATATAATATATATATATATATATATACTATTATATCTATATATATATATATATAACTATATTTATATATATAGATATATTATACATATGGTAGAGCACTGGTCAAATATACGTATCAGTATATATTACTAATAAATTATTTATATATATATATAATTAATATATATATTTAAAATTACAAGTAATATTAATATATATATATATATATAATATTATATTAATATATATATATTTATATAAATATATATATATATATATATATATAAATAATATAATGACTCTATATAGATATATCTTATATATATATAAAGATATTATTATATATAATATTATATTGAAGATCTAATATAATACTATATAAGTATTATATAATAATAAATATATTTATATTATATACTACCCATATATATAACAACTATTACAGTATAATACTATATATTTACATGTAATATATATATATATATATTATATTATACTATATATATATATAGTATATATTATATATATATATATATGTTATATATTATTATATATAATATATATGATATATATATATATAATATATGTATATACACCCCCCCTATACTATATATATATACGCTATATATATATATACTATATATATATATTATATATATATAGTATAATTATAATATAATATATATATACATAGTATATATATTATATATGATATATATATATACATATATATACCTATATACATATATATGAGCTATATATATATTATATATATTAATATATACATATATAATACTATATATTATATGATTATCATATATATATATATATGACCTGTAATATCTGTGAATGTAAATAGTTAGAAATCCTTTTCAGAAAATAAGCCTTAATTTAGGTTCCAACCCCAGAACTATTTTGATCTGCCCCATCCAAGCAATTAACATCCATTCAAAGCTTTATTTAAAGGCTTCCAAAATTTTTACAAGACTTAAGAATTTTTAATATTTTTAATAATAACGCCATTTTCTAATATTATGAACCTTTAGATATTAAAACCTTTAGTTATTAGAGGTAATGCCTTTTGAAAGTTTATTAAACCTTGCCCAGTTTCCTTTGGTTGATGCCATGCAGGTAAATATTATTTTCCTGGCAATTTTATTATTATTATTATTAATTATTATTAATATATATATTATATTATATTTTATTATTATTATATTATTTATATTAATTATTATTATATTATATTTTATTATTATTATTATATTATTATACTTTAATATTTTTCATTATAATACTTTTACAAGATTAATATTGAATGTTATTGTCATTATTATTATTTTTATTTTATTATTATTATTATTATTATTATTATTATTATTATTATTATTATTATTATTATTATTATTATTATTATTATTATTATTATTATTATTATTTTATTATTTTATTATTATATTGTGTTACTATATTATTATTATAATTCTATTATATATTATTATTATTATATTATATTATATTATTATTATTCATTATTATTATTATTATTATTATTATTATTATTAATTATTATTATTTATTATTTTTTGTTTTTTCCTTTCTTTTTGTTATTAGTTTCCACTATTATTTTTTGCTATTTTTTATAATTTTTTATTATTCTATTATTTTTTATTTATTATTATGTATTTTTATTTTTCATTATTATTTATTATTTAAAAAATAAAAAATAATTTAACATTTCTCCTTAGTTTTTATTATTATTTATTTTATTAATATTATTTCCTATTTTTATTTTTATGTTTATTTTCATCATCATTTTATAAAGATGATGATGATAATGATAAATATTTTTATATTTATTATTTTTAGCTATATTATTATTTTTATTATTATTTTTTTTTTTTTTTTTTTTTTTTTTTTTTTTTATTTCTACTTTTATTTATATTTTCATTTTCTATTTTTATTTTTGTATGTTTTTATAATTTGATTTATATATACATATATATATATTATATATATATATATATATATATATATATATATATATATATATATATATATATATATATATATATATATATAATATATTTTATATATATATATTATATATATAAACCGATAATATATATATATATATATTATACTCTATATTATATATATATATATATATATATATATATTATATATCTATAATTTTATATCTTTATTTTTGTATCTACATTTTACATCTATATTTTTGTATCTATATTTTGTATCTTTAACTTACTATCTATATTTTTATATCTAAATTTTAATATCTAAATTTTTATATCTATATTTTTTTATCTACTATAAATTTTTATATTTTTATATCTATATTCTTTTTATATTTTTATTTTAATATTTTTAGTTTTATAATCAAAGTAATAAATAATAAAAAAAATTATTTATTCATTTTGATTTATTTATTTTATTTGTTTATTTATATTATTTATCTATTTATTATTTATTTATTTATTTTTATTTATTTATTTTTTTATTTCATTTATTATTTTTATTATTTATTTTATGTATTATTATTTACTTTTTATTTATTTATTTTTATTTATCATTTATATTTTATTTATTATTATTTAGTAGTTTTTAGTTTTTTTTTGTTTTTTATTTTTTATTTTTTTATTTATATGATAGGTTTAGTTGCATCATATATTCAAATTATAAACTGTAAATTATTGTACATTGTTTTTATAATGTTATAATGTAAATTATAATATAAAGTAATTTTGTAATGTGAAGCATTGTAATTATTTATGCAACTATTTCCTATCATCAATTTACTCTTACGTCTTTCCTCACTATTATTACTTGTGTCTTGACAACCAACTAATTTCTCTCTTGCTTTCCTTCTTTTCCCGTTTTTTTTTCATATTTCAGCTCTGAACATGTTACAATGTCTTCGTCGCCTCATAAAGTAAATAAGTGGAAGGAAGTGGGAGGAAAGTGGAACGAAAGTGGGACGAAAACACCAGTAACAATAATAATGATAAAAAAACTAATAATTTTAAATAATTTTTCCTTCGAGTAAGAAAACTGCCATTAATATCTTAAAGTAGATAAACATTTTTTTAGGGATTACTTCCAAAGTTATATTTGAGAAAGAGAAATTCTTCAAACAGTTTATCTTTTCCAAACTTTTGAATATATTACAAATTAACAGCACACATTTATCGTTTAATTTTTTTCATAATTTGAAATTGCTGACTTTAAAAGAACATTGTAGCACTAGTATGGAAGAATTTTTGTTGTATATATATATATATATTATATATATATTCTAAGTGAATATATATATATATATATATATATATATATATATATATATATATATATATATAACCAACAATATATTAATATCACACACTTCACATTCAACGTCCAAATATATATATATATATACTATATATATATATAAATATATATATAATCAACAACACTATATATATATATATATATATATATATATATATATATATATATATATATATATATATATATATATATATATATATATATATATATATATATATAATATATATATATATATATATATTAGGCTGGCCCTTATTTTTTTATGTATTATTTTCATGTCGTACACCCCACAATTTTGTTTCTTTTGTTCCATGGAACAATTAAAGTCGTTTTTTATACAGATTGGATGTTGGGATCACGTGCCTCATAGCGGTAAAATTTGAAGGCTAGTGCGTTTGTTCGTTCGTTTCTTTCAAGCTTCTCCTACTAGCAAGCTCTCGGAGTTAGTCTGCTCTTTTTAGCGGTATTGTCAAGGACGAGTGCAATTATGGCGTCAAATTTGAGAAGTGTTGATAAAAAATTTACTTAATTGGCATTTAATCTCACCAAATTACTGGTAGCAAACTTCCATCTAACCTGCAAGTACTATCGGTGTTATTTTATAATATGCGGAATGTTAAGTTGTCACTTCGTGACAGTGCTAACTTAGTTGTGCGTGAATGCCTTATTTTTTGGGAGAAAGCAAGAATTCCGACGAGAGCGATACCTCATTGCGTAGACAAACTTATGAAGTTGCACTCTCACTGGCGCAATCTACAAAGAAATGCCGGCCGTTCGTCAGACACTCAGAAAGAAAACGAATTTAAATTTACAACAGATTTGAATAATTTAGTTGATATAGATCATTCTAATGCTCTGGACATTATAAAAATTGAAGAAGACAGAAAATTTTTACTCAGTCAAAGAGAGCCTGGGCGAAGGGGATGTCTTGGGGGAGTCGATATGAAGCTATCAAAGCGTGAAGAAAGGGCATTATTGAGGTTGGCTGCACATGAAAACAGACTGACTAAGACTCAAAGTAGTTCTGAGATCTCTGCCAGTTGCATGGATACATCACGAGAATCGTCAGGTATGGAGGAATTAAAGGATATTTCTGGTCAGCCTGGCCCTTCTACAAACATTATCCAGATGTCTCTTGAGGAAAACAGAGATGCGCAGATTGATTTAGGGATAGATAATTCAGTGGACGGAAATGTTTTTTAACTCCAAAATTAATGGCTGTTCTC
>JABUQX010007041.1:0-10000 GCA_015478945.1 Trachelipus rathkii
CCTGATTGAAGAGAAGATTTTGGTGAGTTGGTTTTCCACTATCTTATCTAATAATCTTCCTTTTTCAGACCAGTCTACCACTTCAATATATATATATATATATATATATATATATATATATATATATATATATATATACTATATATATATATATATATAATATATAATAATATATATATATATATATATATATATATATATATATATATATAACTCTTTATACTATATATAACCCTTCAACATATATATATATATAGTATATCAAAGTTTTCTTCCTTATTTTCTAAACTTATTATTATTTATTAAATGTTATAAAAGGGTAATTTTAGTTTCATCACTTTCTTCAAGTTTTGTTTGCGTTATTCTAGCATAAAATATAAATTTAAAGATTTCTTAAAAAACGTTTTGCTTTTTATCACTTTTCGGAAAATAGATATTATATTGCAAATTTATTTTTCCTGCAAGGGAATATAATTTAACTTTTATTATTAGATGTAGTTTTTTAAATTAAGTCTATACAAAACTATATATATGGAAATATACTATATATATATATACATATATATATATATATAAATATATATATTTAATATATATATATATATATATATATATATATATATATATATATATATATATATATATATATGTACTGTATATATGTATATGTAATAATATATGTAATTTATATGTAATAATAGTATAATAATAATAATATATATATATATATATGTATATATATATATACTTAACATACTATATTATAATATATATACCAACAACAACATGTATATGTAATATATATATGTATGCTATTTATCTTATATACTGCAGCAATATTACATAATAACATATATATATAATAATAATAATAATAATAATAATATAATAATAACAATAATAAATAATAATAATATAATAACAATAATAATAATAATATGTACCAATAATAATAATATGTAATAATAACTATATCTAATATACATGACTGACTAACATATGTAACCATATCATGTATGTATATATGTAATAATAATAATAATAAATAATAATAATAATATGTATATATGTAATAATAATAATAATATATATATCGATATATATATATATAACAATAATAATAATAATATATATATATATAACATATATATATATATATAACATATAATATATATATAATAATAATAATAATAATAATAATAATAATAATAATAATAATAATAATAATAATAATAATAATAATAATAATAATAATAATAATAATAATAATAATAATATAATAATAATAACTAATATATATATATGTAATAATATGTAGCAATAATAATAATAATATATATAATAATAATATATATATATATAATAATAATATACGCTGTACTGCTATGTGGCTGGTCCAATATTTTTATCTTCAGAGGCCCCGCCCACTTTTGCACTCTATCCAATGCTTTTCCTTTTGCTCGCTTTATTTTCATTCCTATTAATAACTACAGTATTTCAAATTTTTTCCGCCATAAAGATTCTCTTCCTCTACATATGAGGTCCTCATTAGTGTATTTGTATAAGTGTGCGGACTGCAACGTCCGCTACGTGGGCCAAACAGGCCTTCAACTTTACTTTGAGGATCTCGAAACACCGGGGAGTTTCTTATAGAACTGGTTTACCTATCACAACCCCAGAAAACTCCTCCATACGCAATCATGCCTTTCAAAATAATCACCCTATTGCACAAAAAAATTTTAGTTCCCTATCCCCTGCCAATGATCAACTCGACAGAAAGATTCTTGAGTCTCTCTACATTTTTGAATTAAAACCCGAATTAAATAAGGATTTGTCTTCTATCCCCCTTTTCACTCATTAATTTATATATATTCCAACCAAGTAACTTTTGTTTTTTGTTTTCTCACTGTAAACAAATTTTCGTAACTTTTAGTTTGCCTTTCGCCTTCTCTATAAATGGAACCTAACTCAATCTTAGGTATTTTTTCGTGTGATTTGTTTATTTTAAATTTAAATATGTGTTCATTCATTGTATTAGTTTTATATTAGTTCATTTTATTTATATTTTGTGTTATAAAATTATATTATTTTATTTCAATTGCAGTGCTGATGATGGGTAACAGTAGTAGGAGAGCTTTTCCGAACGAAAATGACCTTGACCACCTACCCGACCTTTCTGACCTTTTTTGACCTTGACTGACCTTGACCTTGACCCACCTGACTTTTTTGAGCCAAAATTTTTACCTGGCTTTGACCTTTTTTTCCCTCGACCTTTTTTGACCGTTACCTTTTTTCGACCAACCCTTTGGTCTTCCATGGGTCATTTTTGGCCCTCGGTATTTTTTGGTAACCCAAATTTTTTGAGAACCCAATTTTTTTTGGCAACCCTAATTTTTTCAGCAACCCTAATTTTTGGCAACCCTTCGAAGAAGGGTTGCGCCAAACGAGTTGCGTAAGCAGCTGATTGTATATGCCCTATTTTTGCCCCCTAATTTTCGACCATGGGTCAATTTACGCCCACAGTAATTTTTAGCCACCATTTATTAGCCCTTTTTTGATGTCTTAACCTTTTTTGTCCTTCCCCTTTGCTCCAAAGTTTGACAGTTTTGTCCTTCATGGGTCAATTTTGACCCACGGTAATTTATTGTCCTTCCTTTAGGGGCTTAGCCCTTTTTGATGTCTTAACGCGTTTGACGTGATGTTAGTCCTTGACCTGCATATCTGCATGGGTCATTTTTGGCCCACTGTAATTTTCTGGCCCTCGTGCCCCACCCGTCACATATTTCGTTTACTGCTTGGGCACATACGGATCTATCCTAACTTGAACACCTACACACACACACACACCCACACACCGCACACACACACACACACACACACACACCTTACACACATTCACTATGACACTTATACACACATTCACTATAGCGCACATTTGCCCATATACACCAATTTACACTTATTCACACGTACAAACACACGACCAACCCTTTGGTCTTCCATAGGTCAATTTTGACCCACGGTATTGTCCTTCCTTTAGGGACTTGGCCCTTTTTGATGTCTTAACCTTGTTTGACCATGATGTTTCAAACATGACCCTGCCACACCATGGGTCAATTTTGACCTACGCTAACTTGATGGCTTTGATGGTTCCCAATCACCGTATAAGAAGTACCTAAGTGATGTTCTATTTGTGTTCTATGAGTATTAGATGAGTGCCAGTGGATGCCAGGTGAAATGCCAAGTAGTGTGAGGAGGTACGTGGTGCAGGTGGTGCAATGAAGTGCAGAAATGAGTGTCGGTCATAGTGCCAATGAATACCAAATAAGGTGCCAACTAGGTGCCACTGCTTTTAAGCCCAGCACTACAGCTCCCTGAACCTGATTAGCCCTAATATAGATTGTCTGCCACAGGTAATAAGGTATGAGATCGATTGGTGTATATTACAATCTGCTAGAATGCTTCCTACTATGAGTTAGTATTTTTTTAACACTTATAAGCACTTACACTCTCCATAAACACTTACACTAGCGCATACACATAAATACACTTATACACTCACACACTCGATATTTTGATGCCTCTTTGGAAGGTACTTACCTCAACTTTGATGCCCCAGCATTAATGCCTCAGCATTGATGCTCCAGCTGGTTCATCTTTGATGACTCACCTTAGTAGACATCATACTGGATCTAATTCTATATGGATGATTCATCTTTATTCCTTTGACGAGTTCTCGTTTGCCTACCTCTAGATCATAAGCTGTCCACCCAGGCCGCAGCATGATCCCACCGCGCGAAGGCCCACGACCCCGCACCCGCAGGTGCGACCAGCCCCCGCCCGCCGCGGGCGCCCGCAGGCGCCATATCCCCACGTTCCCGCCCGCCGCGTGCACCCAGGCGCAATATTCCCGCGCGAATGAAAATATATACCATAAGAGTAATTCATTTTTATTTCATACTTAAACATTTCAAGGATTCTCAAATATACTATGAGTCATTCATTTTTATCTCATACTTAAACATTTTTATTAAAAACTTGTATTTGAGCAGGTTGTTTTATTACTCATTTTAGACCTATTATTATTTAACACATATTTATTAACATTTTTTATATTTTACTTAATACTTTTTAATTTATAAATTTTTAAAATTGTATGTAAGAAGAAAAAAACCAGAGTGTCTGATATATAAACATTTTATTTACTACAATTGTACGAAATATTTATTAAAAACATTATTTTTACATACGCTAAAGCAGTAAATCAGTAAATCAATGAATGCATACTAACACCTAAGGGATTAGTATTCTTTTGTTTTACTGCTTTACTGCACAACTCCTGTTTACTGCTTTAGCTCATATGTTTTACTGCTTTAACTCACATATTTATTAAAATTACACTTACCTTAAAGCAGTAAATCAGTAAATCAATAAGTGTTACATAGCAACAAGGGGTTAGATATTGTGCACCGCTTAACAGCTAAAATGACCATGATTTTAAAATGAGTTTGGGTCTAAAAGATAATAAAACACATATAAGTACAAGTTTAAGAACAAAGTTAATTTTCAAAAGACGATAAAATAATTCTCGACCAATCACATACGAGGTCATATAGAGATAAGGATTACTCCGACCAATCACAAGTAAGGAAAACATTTCCTTCTTACCTGCTTAAAAGATCTTACCGATCCAGCATGTTTCAGTTTGAAATATATTTATAAAAATAATAATAACAATGATTCTTGTCTATACTGGAATTACCTTTTGACCTGGTATTAGGCTTAAATCAGCATGGGATACAAAAAGGCTTATCCTAAATTTAGGCCTAAATTTAGGCCTAACGTAGTTATTGCACCACATTTACAGAAAAAGGTCAGTTTGAAATATATTTTGACCTGGAATTAGGCTTAAATCGCCCCGGGCTACAAAAAGGATTATCCTAAATTTAGGCCTAAAGTAGTTATTTCAACACATTTTACAGAGAGAGGTCAGTTTCGTATCTGTAAGGAGTGCGGGTTGTTGTTTTTTCTCGTGATGGATTGTCAATGTACATAGATAATAATAATAATAATAATAATAATAATAATAATAATAATAATAATAATAATAATAATAATAATAATAATAATAATAATAATAAATTATTTAAAAAACTTTGAAATATTTTTAGTTAACATCAAACGAATAATATAAATGTAAGTGAATAATTGTTATTTTTAAATAAGAACTTAGAAAGATTTTAATAAAATACATGTTATGTTAGCAGAGAAGAACTTATTTTGTTATTTTTATACTTATTACATGGCTAAAGATGATGTAAAGCAGTAAGTCAATAGAACAAAACGTGGCATAGCTTGGTATAGAGGGGTGCTAGGGGTTACTGATTTAGTGATTTACTGATTTATTGCTTTAGGTACGTAAAATATATGTTTTTAATAAAATTTCATAAAATTTTAGTAAAATTATTTAAAACTTGATAGTTATAAAATTTATAAACAAAAAGTATTAACAGTTAATAATAAATTCTTTGTTCAAAGATAATGATTGATTTATTATAGAAGTTTTAAGAAACTTTGAAATAATTTTAGTTATATTTGAATGAGTAATATAAATGTACGTGTTTAATTAAAACATAAAATGTTTTAATAAATTATAAATTATATGTGTAGTGAGGTGTGCTGATATTATTGGGTGTGTGTGTGTATCATAAGTAAATCTGTGTGTGAGCGTAAGAAGTAAATCTGTGTGTGTAGAAATGAAATCTGTGTGTGCTAAAAGTAAAATCTGTGTGTGTAGAAGTAAATCTGTGTGCTGTGAGTGTAAATCAAATCTGACGAGTGTAAGTAAATCTGTGTGTGAGTGTAAGTAAATCTGTGTGAGGTGTAGTAAATCTCAGAGGTGTTAATAGAAAGTAAATCTGTGTGAGTGTTAAGTAAATCTGTGTGTGAGTGTGTGTGTGTGTAAGTGTAAGTGTCTATGGGTAAATGTAAGTGTCATAGTGAATGTGTGTGTGTATAAGTGTCATAGTGAATGTGTGTATAAGTGTAAGTGTGTGTGTGTGTGTGTGTGTGACCGCGTGTGTATAAGTGTAAATGTAAGTGTCTATGGTAAATGTAAGTGTCATAGTGAATGTGGGTATAAGTGTCATAGTGAATGTGTGTATGTGTGTGTGTGTATGTGTGTTCTAAATAATAATAACAATAGGCATGAAGTAAATAACACTAAGTATAATAATAAAAATAAAATAATAAAAATAATAAAAATAATAATAAAAATAAATAAAAATAATAATAAAATAAATAAAAAGTATTAAAACAAAATAAAAAACATAATGTTAATAAATATATGAGTTAAAAACAGTAAAGCAAATATGAGTAAAAGCAGTAAAACATATGAGTTAAAGCAGTAAAACAGGGAGGTAAAACATGAGTTAAAGCAGTAAGCAGTAAAACAAAAAGCATACTAATCCCACACTGGTGATGGAAATTCACACACCTCTATTGATTTGCAGTTACTGTTTTTTAAAATATGTAATGTTAATAAAGATGAGTTAAAGCAGTAAAGCAGAAAGTTAAAGCAGTAAAGCAGAAAGTTAAAGCAGTAAAGCAGAAAGTTAAAGCAGTAAGTAAAGCAGAAATTTAAAGCAGTAAAGCGAAAAGTTAAAGGGAACGAAAGCTGAAATTTTAGGTATTGAAGGTGTAAGTTAAAGCAGTAAAACAGTAAAAACAAAAACATACTAATCCCATAGGTGTTAGGTAACACCTCTATTGATTTACTGATTTACTGCTTTAAATTCGGTAAAGTAGTATAAAGCAGTAAAGCAGGAAGTTAAAGCAGTAAAGCAGTAAAACAAAAAGTGTTTTACATACTCTATGTAAGCGACACCCTCTATTGATTTACTTTGATTTACTGCTTTAAGGTATGTAATTTTAATAACATGTGAGGTAAAACAGTAAAACATATGGGTTCAGATAGTAAAACATTATTAAAAGAATTTAGAAGCAGTATTAAAACAAAAGCATGTAATCCATAGGTGTTGGGTAACATCTCTATTAGTTTACTAGTTTACTTTCTTTAAGGTATGTATTGTTAATGTTTTTAATAAAATTTCATTCAATTTTATTAAAAATAAAATGTTTATATATCAGACACTCTGGTTTTTTCTTCTTACATAAAATAAAAATTTATAAATTAAAAGTATTAAGTAAAAGTATTAAGTAAAAAATAATGTTAATAAATATATGTGTTAAATAATAGGTCTGTAATGAGTTACAGTTTTAGGTTCGAAAATGTTTTTAATAAAAATGTTTAAGTATGAAATAAAAATGAATGACTCATAGTATATTTGAAAAGAAATTCTTTGAAATGTTTAAGTATGAAATAAAAATGAATGACTTATAGTATATATATATTTTTCATTCGCGCGGGAATATTGCGGCGCACGGCGGAGGCGAGACGCGGAAATATTGCTGCGGGCGCACGCGCTTGAGCGGGTACGCGGGGAGGCGGCGCCTGGGGGCCCGCGGCGGGCGGGGCGGCGGGACGCACCTGCGGGATCAGGAGGGTGATCGGCCTTCGCGCGGTGGGATCATGCTGCGGCCTGGTGGGCAGCTTATGATCTAGAGGTAGGCAAAAGATGAGTCATCAAAGATGATTTCATCAAAGATGAATCATCAATATAGATGGTATCAAAGATGACGTCATCAAAGCTGAGTCATCAAAAGATGGGCCTTCAAAGGATTGAGGCATCAATGCTGAGGCATTAATGCTGAGGCATCAAGTTGAGCATCAAAGTTGAGGCATCAAAATATTATCGAGTGTGTGAGTGTAGGTGTAAGGTGAGTGTATCTGTGTGTGGGTGTGAGTGTAGGTGTAAGGTGTAGGGCTGAGTGTAAGTGTCTATGGAGGTGAGGTGTATAAGTGTTATAAATACTAACTCACGTGGAAGCGTTTTCAGCAGGTGTAATATACACCAGTGATTCCTCATACCCCTTATTACCTAGGGGTAGACACCATATTAGGGCTATTCTGAGCTCTGGGAGGCTAGAAAATGAAAAAAAGTGGCACTCAGCGGCACTATATTGGTACTCACTTGGCACTATGTGGCACTCACTTGGCTCATTGGCACTCACTTGGCACTCATTGCTATGTGGCACTCACTTGGCACTCACCTGGCACTCACCTGGCACTCATCTAATACTCATAGAACACTAATAGAACATCCCTAGGTACTTCTTACGGTGATTGGGAACCATCAAGCCATCAAGTTAGCGTGGGTCAAGAGTTGACCCTGGTATATGTAAGTCAAGGCACGAAATATCATGGTCAGAAACAAAGGTTTAAGACATCAAAAAAAAGGGCTAAGTCCCTAAAGGAAGGACAAAAAATTACCATGGGTCAAATTGACCCATGGAAGATGGAGTTGGTCGTGTGTTTGTACGTGTGAATAAGTGTAAATGTAAGTGTGTAAATGTTAGTGTCATAGTGAATGTGTGTATAAGTGTCATAGTGGTGAATGTGCATGTATAAGTGCGTTGGTGAAAACCCGCTTGTGAGTGTTTCATATGTTTAGAATACCAGACGATTGAGGTGTGAAAAATGTTTGAGTATTATTCCTATAACCTCAGACGTTTAAGGCCATTTTGAGATCTAGAAGAGTATATAACCTCGAAAATGCAAAAATAATCATATCATCACTCGTTCAATATCGGGCATGTTTAAATTACCTTCGGCTGTTAAACCCCAGTTTAAAACAAAAATATCCATAAAGTTACCAATTAGTAATTTTGCCCATCACTAATTGGCAACTCGAATGATAACAATCTTTTACGTTGTGTCAATCAGTTTTAAGGTTGAGTTAGTCGTGTGCGTGCATCACTATTTAGCATACTATCACATATATGTTTTAAACAGGATTATTTAAATAATATATAAGTAAACTGGTAAAATTTTGTTTATTGTGTATTGCCTGAAACATTTTTGCATTAACTCTATGACGGAATAATAAATAGATGGAATCAATAATTAATATTTTCCTATAAAAATTCATTATTAAATGTGAAAGCCTTTGTAAAAGTGTCTTTTGTTTTGAAACTTTCTAATTTTCAGGGCCCTAGCTTAAATTAATTTATATATATATATATATATACCAGTATATATATATCATATATATATATATATATATATATATATATATATATATATATATATATATATATATATATATATATATATATATATATATATATATATATATATATATATATATATATATATATTTATTTTATATATATATATCTTAAGTTACAATATAACTAGCCAGCAACATGCTGCGCATAGCAACAACAGCAGCAGCCAGCCTTGTACGCATATATATGCTCATATAACATATATATATGATATATTATTTATATATATGGTAATTGTGGAGTATACCGACTTGAGTTCACGTACATACTATATTAAAATTATAAACATTTCATTTACAAAAATGGTTTTAAAAAATTATTTGATGTTTCCTTTTACGGATTTTCGTGTACTTTACGCATATATTTTAAAGAAAAATATAAAAAAATAACGTTCCGAAAATTTTAAACGGCTAATTTTCTCGTTTTTTTTAGGGATATCGCTATCGATGCTTTGTTTCGATTTTTTATATATCGATTGCATTAATATTTTTCCGATAATCGATAATTTTGAACGATTATCAACAATTCGATTGTTAGGCCAAATTTACGTTTACGTATATTAAAATAAAATAAAAATTTGCAAACGAATTTTGTAAAAAAAAACTTCAAATAATTTTTAAAAACGAACCATTTTTGTAAATGAAATATTTATAGTTTTTAATATAGTATGGCATTGAGATTCAGGATTAGTATGCTCAACAATTCCCATATATATATATATATATATATATAGCATATATATATATATATATATATATATATATATATATAATATAAATATATATATCTTATATATAATATATATATATAT
>JABUQX010007041.1:12500-20000 GCA_015478945.1 Trachelipus rathkii
AAAAAAAGAGTAGATGTAAAGTTGGTATTGCGTATTCTATTATGCAGCAAGAACTGTCATTCACGCCTTTTTTTCTATTTAAAATTCAATTTAATTTATTTTTATATTTATCTTTTTTCCGTGAAGTTTAAAAAGTATAAAATATGAAATTTCAATGGATATTGAAAACCATTTAAATATAAAGAATTTAATGTAATGAAATTATTTTCCTAATAGTCGTAATATCAGTATTGCTTGTAATATGTTTCAAAATTGAAATTATATATGAAAATAAATTAACACTATTGCTTGATATGTACGTTCAATGTTTTGTGTACGAGTTCCTTTATCTTTGTCCACAAAAATTTTTTTTTAGAAGAGCCACAATCCATATCTAAAAAACTAAAACAGCTACCGGGAAAAGGAATAAATTGATGAAAAAAAGATAAAAAAAATATAAAAAAAAAAAAAAAAAAAAAAAAAAAAAAAAAAAAAAAAAAAAAAAACTACAATAGCTACAGGGAAAAGGAATACATTTTTGGAATCCTGGTAAAATTTTAAATTTGAAAATGTAAAAGAAATAAGCAAAAAGAAGTATTGTTGTAATAATTTTTTTGTAATATGATGAAGGCCTATTTAGATACCTTTTATTGGTTACTCAGTTAAATAAATAAGACTTTCTATTAAATTTTGCTGTTTTTTTTAACTAAAGAATAACCCAAGGGTATACCGCACCGATGGCAGGGGAGTCGGGGTCTCTCGGCCTTCCGGGAACTACGGGGTGGACTAATTCCTCCCCCGGGGAGGGTCTCCGGAACAACCGCTCTTTGGTATTTGGGTGTCGCGAGGGCCCCTCCCCTACGGGGGTATGGAAAACGTCCCCCTGTGTTCCCCGTCGGCTCGATCCCCTACATTGCCGTGTAATACCTTTACAAATAATATATATATATATATATATATATATATATATATATATATATATATATATATATATATATATATATATAATATATCTCCTCCCCAACTTTATACTATATACTATATATACTACTAACACCTATATATACTAATATATATAATATATATCTATATCCCTTCGGCTCAGCTCCCCCCCAAAAAAAATAGGCAATTTTTTTAAACATTTTCCGCACTAAAAATATTTGCCAGGATTCCAACAATGTATTCCTTTTTCCTGTAGCTATTATTATTATTATTATTATTATTATTATTATTATTATTATTATTATTATTATTATTATTATTATTATTATTATTATTATTATTATTATTATTATTATTATTATTATTATTATTATTATTATTATTATTATTATTATTATATCGAACAAGCAGTAAAAGAAATCTAAAAAATGTATTAAATAAATGCAATGTAATATAAATTAATATGCGCTAAGCTCAAAAAAACTTAATATATGGTCTTTTCTTCGTGTACTAAATCTTTTCCTTTTCGCGAACCATAAGTGCTTGCGAGATTTAAAATATTTTCGCAAGATTTAAAATATTTTCTTCTGTTTTACAACAATATTATGATAGTAATACCAACCTTACAAAATTAGGGGTTGGCGAAGTATAAAGATTACTCCCATATATATAATATATATATATATATATATATATAATAACTTTATATATATATATATACATAGATGTTGTACAGAGTACACTCAAAATATGTGTATATTGAACATTAAGACATTAAGAATATAGAAAGAATAAGTAAAGAGCATTGAAGAGAACTGTCTTGCTCTTTATAAACCACAACATTGCGATTAATTGTGCTAGCATCTTATTAGCTTTATTTCTAGCTTCCAAACACTGTGATTAGCTATTTTCAAATTACTGCTTATAATCACACCTAAAATCTTTTTATTTATCAACAGACTTCAGCCATTACCCATTCATTTCATTATTAAAATTTTCTACGAGAATAACTTAGGTGAAAAACCTTACACTTACTATTAAAATTACAATTTGCCATATCTACTTTTAAAGAAGTTTATCAAGATACATTTTGAATGTAATGCATCCTTCTTAATTCCTAACTGTGGTGGCCACTTTGGTATCATCTGCAAATTTAGAAACCTTGCATTTAAGTCCCTGGTCTAAATCATTTATATATATGAGGAACAATAGTGGCCCCAGCACTGAACCCTGTGGGACACCACTCTTCACTATTTCCCATGATGATTTATTGCCGTTTAGTTGTACACACTTCTATTTCAACCACTCTTTAATCCAACCATGTACCACTTCCTCCACCTTTACCACATTGCAATAACTTCACTTCATCAGCCTTATGTGGGGAACCTTATCAAAAGCTTTGCTAAGGTCTAAATATACAATATCAACTGGATCTCCTCGGTCAATGCAGTCAGTAATGTATTCCATAAATTCTAAAAGATTTGTCTGACATGACCTACCCTTTCTGAAACCGTGCTGGGAGTCATACAATACCTTGTTATCTTCTAAATATTTCTCTATATGACCTTTCAGTAACTTTTCCAGAACCTTTACAACCAGAGATGTTAAGCTAACTGGCCTATGATTTCCCAAATCTTCCTTACTACCTTTCTTATAAATAGGCACAACATATGCTGTTTTCCAGTCATCTGGTACTTCACCAAATGTTATAGATCGCTTAAAAATCAAATACAGTGCCTTTGCAATGCTGATACTACCCTCTTTCAAAATTCTACCATATCTACCTGGATCAATATGGTCTAATAAACGTTTAATATCTTTTACGTCAAATTCAAATTCTGTAAGTCTATTTGTTACATGCATACAAGAACTATTAGTCTCCAAACTATTATCTAATCTTTCCTCTGTAAACACTGAAGCAAAATAAGCATTGAAAATGTTGACCAACTCCTTATCTGAACTCACTAAATTTTCATCAATTTTAATTGGACCAATTGTCCTATTCTTACTTTTAAATTTATAAAAGCTAAAAAACTTCTTCGGGTTCTTATTACTATTCCTTGCTAAATTAATTTCTGCCTCTCTCTTTGCCTTTCTTATTGACTGGTTAAGTTCGTTTCTATTTTTCCTATAATTTTCTAAATCATCTTCCTATTACTACCCTTGAATATTTTAAAACATCTACGCTTATCATTAATTTTATCTCTTATCTCTCTATTCCACCAAACAGGTTTTCTCTTCGCCACCCTAATGGGTTTATTTTTAAAAGATACTGACTGAATATTCATTAAAATTTGCTTAAAATGTTCCCACATGATAAAACAGTTTTGGTCTTTAAACTTTTTATCCCAGTCAGTTATACTAAGCATGTCTCGTAATTTGGTAAAATCACCATTTCGGAAATCTAAGATCCTTTCCTTATTAACTTGCAATTTGGGCCCAGATATCACATTCATATTAAATCTAATTATATTATGCTCACTAAGTCCTAAATTCTCCTCAACTCTAACCTCACCCACTATATATATATATATATATATATATATATATATATATATATATATATATATATATATATATATATATATATATATATATATATATATATTGTATTGAAATAAAAAATATATCTCTGCCAATATATGTAAGTATGAATGTATATTATACTTATAATATGTACAATAATATGTATATAAAAATATATATATATATATATACATAATAATACAACATATATATATATATATATGTATGTATATAACATATATATAATATATATATATATATATGTAATATAATAATATATATTTAATAATATATATAATATATATATATATATATATAACATAATATATATATATATTATATAACAAAATATATATTTTACAATAATAATAATATATAATATTTATCTATATAGATACATATAATAATAAAAATATAATAAGAATATATATATAATAACAAAAAATAAAAAAACATTATATATATATATATATATATATATATATATATATATATATATATATATATATATATATATATATATAAATTTTTCTATAAAAAAAAATAATAAAAAAATCACCAACTCTGATCATATGTGATTCATAAAGCTGAAAAATGATTTGTCAATCAATGTTTTAAACACTTGTAATAATAGGAAATATGTTCTGCCCAAAAATGGTAAAATAACAGATTTTCAAGAAACTGAAGAATTTTCGACTTTTTTTTTTACTGTATACTATATCTACTTTGGCTTGAGTTTGTTTATTTTGATTGTCCCATCCGCTTTATTTGAAAAGCTTTGTTTTTTTTTTTTTTTTTTTTTTTTTTTTTTTTATTAGAGATATTAATTAAAGTGTATACCGTATATTTACAGATGTGTTTTCTAATATGATTTAGTTAAGTTAACTTATAAGTTAAGGTTTCTCTAGTTGACATCTTTTCTCTGTGAAAGGGGTTGTTATGTAATTGTAAGGCCATCATTTAGGTATGGACACTTAATTAAAGAAAGAATTTTTGTTTCCGTCAGGAAGTAAGTTCTGTGTGTAGGTTTGGCGTAGGCAGCCTGTTATTATATGAACTCTATTTTTCACTGCTACTTTCTTTGTATATATATTTACAATAATTGCCTCTAAATAGTGTTTATGAAAATCACAGCATAAACTCTAAAGAAAAATAGTAATGAATAAAAACAAAACAATAATCGGTCTCTTTAGGAAAAAAATGTTGGGTAATTATTTAGTATTGGTGACTCGAGTTCACGTACATATTATATTAAATTTATAAACATTTCATTTACAAAAAGGGTTTTAAAAAATTATTTGAAGTTTTTTTTATGGATTTTCGTAAGATTTACTTTACAAGTATTTTTAAAGAAAAATATAAAAATAACATTCTGAAAATTTTAAACGGGTAATTTTCTAGTTTTTTTTTAGGGATATCGCTATCGATGCATTGTTCAGATTTTTCATATATCGGTTGCATTAATATTTTAACGATAATCGATAATTTTGAACGATTATCAACAATTCGATTGTTTGCCAAATTTACGTTTAAGATAATAATAAAAAAAAAAAAAAAAAAAAAAAATTTGTAAACGATTTTTGTAATAATAAAATAAAATAATAATAAAGTAATAGTAAAATATTTTTTCCTTATAGTAACACTACGTGCACAGTATATATTAAGAGCAGCAGGTATGCTATGGTTATTATAAATAGCAAATAAGTGTTTCTATATATATATATATATATATATAAATAGCAAAAATAAATATAGTTATATATATATATATATATATATATATATAGAAATCAATTTTAAATTTTGACAGTAGAAAATTTTACGAGTACAGAAACAAGCTGCATGAGTCAGTATTAGATCGACTGCCAGAGTTCGCTGTGAGGCGATTGAATATATATATATATAGTATATATATATATATATATATATATATAGGTTAGTTATATATATATATATATATATATATATATATATATATATATATATATAGCATATATATATATATATATATATATATATATATATATATATATATATATATAAGACCACCCATTTTAGTTACATAAAAAAAAGACCAGCCCGTATCTCAGCATATATGAGGTCTAGAACAAAAAAATTTGGAGAGCCCATTATCCCGATTGAATATGATTGGAAAAAAGTGTTATAATGGTTTGAAATCGATTTTTTGATTTTTGGGAAATTTTTTAAAATTTTCAAAATTTCACAATTTTTGGACCCATTTTGGTTGAGTTTTTTGGGGGTTTTCCATCGTTAGCTGTATTAAGAAACCTAGAAATTATTACCATATGTAATTAATTTATGTTAGTCCCATCCTTGATCTCATCCCACAACAAATTTTGTGAAATTTTATGCAGCCCATCAACACACAGGGACCGTCGAACTGGGGTGTTAAAAAAAGACCACTGTTACATAAAAAAAAGACCACTTTCAAATTTTTTGAAAATTTGCAGGCATGTGCTCTACAACTCCTGTCAACATGCTGTAAGGTTGTTTTTTTCATTATGTTAGTGTGGGATGAAAAAAAAAAAAAAAAGTTACATAAAAAAAAGACCAGTTACATAAAAAAAGACCACCCAATTTTTGTACTTTTTTACTTATATATATATATATATATATATATATATATATATATATATATATATAGATATATATATATATATATATACACTGTATATATATATATATATATATATATATATATATATATATATATATATATATATATATATATTTTATATATATATATATATATATATATATATATAGCGTCGGGCGGGGTGACTGGGCCCACCTTTTTTAGAGGGGTGATTCGGTCCACTCTAAATATTGACATTTTTATTACGTATAATTAATTTTAATATAATAAATAGTTACTTATATTAAGTAAAAATTAAAATAAAAAATGAAATTTATATGAAAATGATTTCTAAGTTCAGAAAAGTTAAGAGAGGGGTGAATCGGACCACCACATTTTTATTCTTATTTTATGTATCATTATTGACATTTTCATTACTTATTACTAATTTTAATATGATAAAAAATTATTATATTAAGTAAAAATTAAAATATAAAATTGAATTTATACATAAAAGAATAATTTAAACAGATGGTCCGATTCACCCCTCAATGGTGGTCTGATTTACCCCTCCAAGGTGAGTCTGAATTAGCTTTATTTAAAATTTAATAAAACTATTATTATTAGAATTACATTATTATTTTTTTGTGTGCTTATGACCTACTATAGGGCCTTGATTTTAATTTAAAAAAAAAAAAAATTCCAAAAAGTGCATTAGGGGAAAGTCGGGAGACGAAGTTATAACTAAAGTGGTCCAAGTCACCCTGCCCGACGGGTATATATATTCCTTCTTTCCTAGCATTAACCACCTTATAATTAAATTTATAAGTTTAAAAAATAAATGGACCCAATAGACCCTAGTAACATGGAGACAGTTTCAGTTATCAGACAGAAAGTGGTCAGAGTTCTAGCAGGTTCAGGTCTCGAAAACATCACTATTTTGGCAGCCTGTAATGCTGCGGGTGAACATCTGGCACCACTGATCATCTATTCCTCACAGGCGACAGATCTTTCAACGATTCCTGCAGACTGGGTCAGAAATCAATTATTTCATGGCATATTATTACTAAATACATGAAAAAGAAGAAGAAGATTTGTGGACTGATGTTTTTGAAAATGATAGCCAAGAATTTTGAACTCCATGTTACAAGTTAAGACCCTCTTGAACAGAGTTGACTGGAGAGAGACTATCCAAGACAAGGTCTTTGCTGTCAACTTTGACAAACCTACCAAGTATTACCTTGGCAGGTTGCAACAAGTATTTTCCCACGATGAAAGGGAAGACGTTAGCACTG
Organism: Trachelipus rathkii; assembly: GCA_015478945.1. Classification (NCBI taxonomy): domain Eukaryota; kingdom Metazoa; phylum Arthropoda; class Malacostraca; order Isopoda; family Trachelipodidae; genus Trachelipus; species Trachelipus rathkii. The sequence continues at coordinate 19,839 of JABUQX010007041.1, forward strand.
TATTGTTCCATTTCCTCAGTTTTCTAGGTGATGGACGATTCTGTGTTAAAAAGTCTGTGGTCCCAGAAACTGTCCCTGCTTCCCAAATATTCTTTGGGCCAATAGAGAATACTTTGGCAGCAGGAAAATCAATTAAAATTGACAACCAGACCATGCAACAAA
>JABUQX010007041.1:25000-34367 GCA_015478945.1 Trachelipus rathkii
TTATACTAAACATGGCTCGAAACCGATGGACAATCGCTACCTTCTCCAGAAATTCCAAGATCTTTTATATTAAGATGATTGAAATCCATCACACCTTTTAGGCATGTGTTAAAATCTAATTATATTATGGTCACTAAGTCTTAAATTCTCCTCAACTCTAACCTCATCCACCATACTTTCATCAGTAAATATCTAGATTTGAATCAGTGTATATTTTCTTAAAAAGTTTCTTCTTGCCCTCGCATTCATAACTCAGCGTTTCACAGCCATACATCACTGCTGAATACACCTTCTCAAATATATACCTTATTTTACCCTTTCAGATAAATTACCCCTTCCACATTTCAAGCCACCAGGGCCCTCATCCCTTCTGGCTACCCTATGGTCCATTTCTTTTGATACCTCCTTCCTCCCAATCTCCATTGCCAATATCTAAATGTGCTCTACTCTCCAAAAGCAATCTCCCACCTCTATCTCCAATACTTATTTACCCCCTTTCTTTCTCCTCCCTCTCTTCCTTTTGTCTTCCCAAAACACCATCACTTTTTCCATTATTTACTCTTAATCCCTTTCTCCCTACATACCCTATAGTGAAACTCCTCCACCAAATCTCCTCGCTATTTTCCACCATCACTGTATCATTCACAAACAAAAACTATATTCACTTCCCACTGCTGAATTCATCCACTACACAGGCCTCTCCCTCCCTGCATTTTTTTTTTTTTGAACACACTATCCATAACACCTAAATAACCATGGCAACATCAATGTGCATCCTTGTCTTAAACCTCTCATCACCTCAAACATTCCACTCTCACCTCTCCCCACCCTTACACACATATGGCTATTCCTATAAAAAGCTCTTATCCCCTTCAACAAACTCCCTCTCACACCATACTCCTCTAATTTTTTACACAATTCCCTCCTCCTCACTCTATCATAGGCCTTTTGTAAATCCAAAAAGCATCCAAACAACTTCTTCATATACAGACCTTTTTCAACCAACCAACATTCTTACACAATGATCCACACACCCTCTATTCTCCCTAAAACCTCCCTGCTCCTCTCCTATCAAACCTTCTGTTATCCTCTTCACTCTCTCTATACAAGTTCCCCACTACACTTACCAGACTTATAGCGGTACTACACACCCATCCTGCCATTCCAGTGGTACATCCCCCTACCCAACATACATTCAAAAGTCTCCCCAACCACTCCACCACGCTTCTCCCCCCTTCCATACTTTACTCCATCCATACCTGCTACCCCACCCTTCTTACATTTGTTTGATGCCCACAATACTGCTCTTACCCTTACTCCTGCAACCTCACCTCCCTCCTACCCCCTTCCTGTATCTCCTCTGCTTGCCCATCACCCTCATCACTCAAACCCTTAAAATACTCATATATATATATATATATATATATATATATATATATATATATATATATATAATATATATATATATATATATATATATATATATATATATATATATATATATATTATATTATATATATATATTATATATATATATATATATATATATATAATATATATATATATATATATATATTATATATATAATATATATATATATATAAATAATGTTTTTTTCAGCATATATTAATTTTTTAAAAGTTGGCCTAATAAATTAATAATAGCTCAGTGCAATGGACACATGTACATTTATTTTTGATGAGAATAGACAGTAGATGTCAATTATTTATGCTATGTTCAAAATACTTATGGAATTATAATAAAGAGTAAGTAATTTTTTTTCTAAGTTAGAAATATAAAAATCTGAATTCTAGTGATTATTATAGTGATTTTTACCCCATATATGTTCACTTAATACTTATGTATAATAGGCATAATGGAATTAATGATGAAATGATCAAGGAATGATGGCGAGATGGTGATTGATGGATTTGGAAGTGTAACAATCTTATGAGCGTGTTAGGTGTGAGAAATTTGATAAATGAGGAGTGACAATGCATTAGGGAGTTGTGTTGAGTGAAAAAAGGAGTAAATGAGAAAATAAATGAGTAATTGAGATGGTTTGGTCATGGATAGATGATAGGGTTGGAAGTTGATGTATTGTGGTGAGTGTGTTGGAAATAGACTGCTGGGAGAAAGAAGAACAAGTGGATTGAGTCAGTAAAAGGCATGCTCAATTAGAGCAATGGGAGTTTGAGAGGGAGAAGAAAGGTGCTAATAATCAAGAGTGATAGCGGGTTTTGTGAGGGGGTAATGGTTTGCGGGCTAACAGGGAATGAACAATACCATGGAAGAGATGCCAACCGTGAGAGTTCATCCAGTGCTCGTGAAACCACTAGGGTGGTTTTTCTGACTGTGACGAGTTTCAATTTGTGTCATGTTCTTGAACTACTTTAGTTCTGGTGTATGCTACACACCTCACCCCCAATCTGGATAGGAGGAATATGATGATGGATATATATATATATATATATATATATATATATATATATATATATATATATATATATATATATATATATATATATATATATATATATTTTTATATATATAATAAACTATTTATACATATATTATATATATATATTTATTATATATATATATAATATTATATATATATTATATATATACTATATATATATATATATATATTATATATATATATGTTAATATATAAATATGATTATATATATATATATATATATATATATATATATTTTACTTTACGAATTTTACTTTAATCTAAACTACAATAATTTGAATTCAACTGAAGGGGTATGAAATAACAAACACACACACTTTAAATTTATTACAAAAAAACACAGAAAAAGAAATGAAGCTACACCAATTATTATACCCAGTATCCAAATACCACTAAATTGTTACCACAATACTCCATAATGTTATGTTAGTTACCACACTACAGGATTACCCAATAAGAATATATCAATTATAATAATACTAATAATACAAATTATATTTATAATTTCATATGACAAAATATAAATATCAAATAAAGAATATAATATTCTATATATGAAATCAATTAAAATAATATAAATATAAATATCAAATGTCCAATATACACAAGAAAATGTCACTTTTCAAAAGTTTCGTGCACCAATTATGGTACCTTTATTTGTTTTATTTTTACCACTTTTATTGTGAAGTTTAATTGTGAGTTGTTATTCCAAGTAATTAGTATATCTAGGAAAGGAAGAGTGTTGTTGCTGGAATTTTCTAGGGTGAACTGTAATTTGTTGTCTATAGAGTTGATATGTGTTAGGATATGTTGTGGTTTGATATTGCGTGGAATGGCTGAAAAAATGTCATCGGCATATCTTGAACCCATGAATGTTAGAGAACAGAGGGTTAGTGAAAAAATGATACTTTTCTATTAATTCCATAAATATATTACTAATGATAGGTGAAAGTGGAGATCTCATACTTAAGCCTTGTTTTTGTTTATAAAATTTGGAGTTGTAGTGGAAATGACTATGTTCCAGTGTAAGTGTGATTAATTGTTTTATGAATGGGAAAGGATGAGAGAATGCTATGTTGTTGTCATTTAAATGTCTTTGTAATAGAAAGAGAGAACAAGGGGAAGAGGTACTGATGTAAACCAGGATATGGTGTCGTATAAAAAATAGCAACAACTTCAACAAAATTCAGGGTGAAATGTACATACATAGTTTAGAGAATACAAAAATGACAAACACAAAATACTATAAGAAGACTTAAGAAAAAATAACAACCTCCTAAAAAAGAAAAAATACTCAGCACCAAATGCATCAATTAAGGACTTGCTCACAGTCAGTCAAAACTTCACCTGAAGAGGCCATATATATTTGCCGAAAGCTAGTGTGTGTATTAATCAATAATTTTATTTGTAATTGCATTAAAAATTGTTTGCTCAATGTATTAATTTATTAAAGTTAATAATTAAAGTGTGTTCATCCTAAGATTTTTAGGGCAAATTGATCAAATACAAATAAATATGAAAATATTAGAAGTTGAAAGCTAATCTAGTCAACTATATATATATATATATATATATATATATATATATATATATATATATATATATATATATATATATATATATATATTATATATATATATTATATATTATATATAATATATATATTATATATATATATAATATATATATATATATATATATATATATATTAGAGGTGTCCGGATTCCGGTCCGGCTTTTTTCCGGTTCCGGCCGGAACCGGAATTACTAATTTCTTAATGAGAAAAATTTGCTGGAAGAGATTTATTTTATATAAACCATAACTCATCTTTTAAGTAAAAGAAAAACTTTTCACCATTATTGGGAGATATTTTTAAACGCTTTTCCTCAAATATATATCCTGTTTCTGAAAATGAAAATAATTTCTCTGAATATATGGGGGAGACTGGAAAGGAGAGTAATTTTTTGGCTAGTACTGCTATGTTTGGGAATTTAGCTTTGGTCACTTTCCACCAATTAAGTAATTCTTCTTTTCCCAGATTAGAAATTGATTTCTCTGGTAAAAAAAATTCAATTTCTTTAAGAATTTCACCTTTTTTTAGAGCACTGATTTTTCTTTTTTCTTTTTACACTAACTGACTCCCTGTCACTTTCACTTCTTCAAACTTATAAAGATAAGTACTTTTGCAGTAATTTCCTTTTCTTAATGCTCATGATGATTTTGAGATACTTGGCAAATCTAGGTTTATTGTAGATAATGCTAGTTTTCTGAAAATTTGATAGATGACTCATCGTCCTAAACCTTCTTTCTGTACTGCTACTACTATTATCACTTTTTACCTTCAATTATTTGCATATTTCTTAAAGCATCCATTTCTAGCAATCCTTTGATTATTGTTGGTCATAATCAGTTTGTAATTGGGTCTACTACAGTACTTAAACAATTATCTTGTTTTGATATATGTTCTATTGACCTTTCTCTTCCTTTTTATTCATAAATCTAACTCTAATGGCTCTTCAGCTCTTGATTTTAAAGTCTGGAACTTTTGCTGCTCATCTCAGACTCTGAGAGATATGCTGGATAGTTCAAATTGAGAATAATTCGATGATATAATTGATTTTGCTTATAGTTTCCGTAACCATTGAGAAATGGTTGCAAAACTCTCCAGAATTTTTTCAGGTATTGGCCATTTATTAGCAGTCAAAGCTTAAATGATTGATTGTGCTATAATATAAACTTGCAGAGGTCTTTTCAAACTTTCAATTCTTTCTAGAATCAAATTATGTGCTATTCCCTTGTATTAACATCTTGAATTGGCATAAGTGAGCTTGCAAGATGTGGATCCAAGTCTCTTTGTATTTTAAATTCATTACATTTTAAGTTCATTACTGCTTAAAAACTGGAATGATTGAAATGTGTACAAATATTCCTACATTTTTTATTAATCACCACTGTTCTTTGGAGAAATAAGGGCACTTCTTTAATAGCAAATTGATTTTTGAATAAAAAACAAACCAAAAAAACTTTGTATCCTGCTAAATTAGTTCCAAGTTCATATGCTCCATCTCATCTCGAAGGATCAAATGGATTTTGTTAGGAGGAATTTCTCAATTATTCATCATAATTTCAAAATTCATAGTGATTTTAATTCCATAATGAGAACCAGGAAAGTACTTACAATGGAATACACAGTCCATTTTTTAAAACTCGCTGGTAAGCCAGATTGCAGTTAAAGAAATAAATGAATCATTTGAATTATTTAGCTCTCTATATATCTGTAGTAAATGATATTCCTCCTCCATAACTTCTCAAATACTGTTGATCATAATTTCCTGGTATGAAGTTGGTAACATCTTCTCTTCAAAATATTTTCTACCAGGGATAAGATATTTTTGTTGAAAATGGGCAATAAGTTCTATGAATCCTCTTCTCTTCTGTGAACTGGCTGAAATAGTTAATTACTCATTGCGATTAAAAATTCTTATTTTCTGTGATTTGGGGTATTGATATGCCAAATCTTTTTGGGGGAGAAAATCTCTTCAAAACTTACATATCTCAAGGCTTGGATCTATTGCTCTTTTGTGGTTTCCCCTGTTCTAGAAACTACAAGATTCTCCCTTTTACTATTAAAATTTTTGGACTTTCAGATATTCTCGTCGATGATGATTTTCCATATGTTCATGAAGTGGAGTTGTACTAAATATATGATTTTATATTGAAAATTATATAAAATATATTTTTTTTACATTTCTTTATAGTTAAAGGAAAGTTGATAAGAAATTCCGGTTCCGGCTGGAATTCTGGCCGGAATTTTTTTGGTGATTCGGCTAATTCCGGTTCCAGCCGGAACTGAAAAATTTCAGTTCCGGTACAACCTAATATATATATATATATATATATAATATATATAGTATATATATATATTAATTTATATCTATATTATATATATATATATATATATATATATATATATATTATATATATATATATATAATATATATATTATATATATATATATATATATATATATATATATATATATATATATATATTAAAATTAAATAAGCCCCCCCCCCCCCTGGTGGGGTTAATTGTGATAGTTTCGAATAAAAAACTTTTCAACCATCAAGTATGCTAGTTATATTGTCATTTACAAAAATATCAAAAAATATGTTGGTGTGCACTCTATAATATATAGTATTATTGAATCATTTAACAAATTATTAAAAAAATTATTATAAAAAAACCTGAAATCATAATTTACCCAACCGGGGGTAAATATAAACTATAATTGGGGTAAGTTATGATAATTAAATTTGTTAACAAAAAATATATCAAAAGTAAATATATATATATATAATATATATATATATTATATATATATTCTATATATATATTATTATATATATACCTAATATATATATATATATATAATTATATATTATATTAATATATACTGTTATATTATATATATATATATTATATATATATATTATATTATATATATTATCTATATATATATATATATATATATATATATATTATATATATATATTATATATATTATATATAATATATATTATATTATATATATATAAATTTGTTAAAAAATATATCAAAAGAAATAATATATATATATATATATATATATATATATATATATTATATATTATATATATATATATATATATATTATACTCATATATTATATTTTATATATATTTTAATATTTTTATATATATATATATATTAATATATATTATATATTATAACTACTAGGTTCAACTTTTGAATGTGCCTTCTCAATGTACCATGTTTTTCCGCAAACGAAAATGACGACAAACAGTGGGAGGTTAACTGAAATTAATGGAGGTTTGTGTATTTTTGGTGTTTCTTTTTATACTATCAAACTGCACACATTGACTATCCTCATTCCTGCAATGTTATGGATATTTTCGAAATGTTCCCTAAACTCTATCGCTTCACCAATTTCATCATTTATGAAAGTACCATATCAGCCGTAAAGATGAATGGTATGGAGTGAAATGTGTATATGCTAAAGAGGAGAGGAATGAGAGGTCGAGAAAAGGAGTGGCAGTGAATTATGTTTGTGTGAGTTCTAGAATATTAATGCTAAAATTTTAGTTTGCAAAAGTCAAGGGGGCAAGAATTAAAACTCGACTGCGAACACGTTGGTAGCGCTGGTTTGGGATAGCTGGCCTTAAAGTTCGATTTCCTGTAGTGTTACCCTCTGAAAAGGGAATAAAGCACGTTAAAAGGATTTTTTTATTTTTGAAACATTTTTTTTTTTTTTTTCTTGAAAAGGATCATTATAGTGTTGGTTCTCCACGTTAATCTTTACTTTCCTTGGCAGTGGTGGAGAGTTCGTATAAACAACTCAAAAATTCTAAACTTTAGGGAGTTTAACATTTAAAAAAATATCCTTTCATTTTGAACTATCTTTCATCCAAAGTCTTTACTCGTTAGAATTTCTTCTCTCTTCTTTCGACCCTCGTTAATTTTCCAAAATAGTGTAGTCTCTCCTGATAATTAGCAACACTCTTTCCTCTGCATCGTTCTTCCGCCCATCTCTTTGCAGATTTTACTTTAACTTCATTTCTCGCTCTCTTGTATTCGTCCCATGTAGCCTGACTATATTAATAGCTAAATAATTTGCAAAAACTTCTTTTTTCCTTTTTATAAAAGCATCTTATTCTTCACTCCACCATTCGCCACACCTCTTTTACTTTTTTTTACTAATTATCTTTGCTCCACAGACTAATGATAGGTAACAATGGAGATCCCATACTTAAGCCTTGTTTTTGTTTATAAAATTTGGAGTTGTAGTGGAAATGACTATGTTCCAATGTAAGTGTGATTAATTGTTTTATGAAGGGGAAAGGATGAGAGAATGCTATGTTGTTGTCATTTAAATGTCTTTGTAATAGAAAGAGAGAACAAGGGGAACAGGTACTGATGTAAACCAGGATATGGTTATATAAATCCAACCCCCGTGTTACCCCTGCATAGGGGATAAAGTACGTTAAAATTTTTTTTTTTTTTTATTTATTTTTTTTTATTTTTTTTTTCCAAACATCTTTCTTTTGAAACTTCATCAATGGCTTTTAGTACAGTCAACCACGCTTTTTTTTTTACTTTTAACCGCTTGCATCACCTCTTCATTCCACCACTCACTGTTAACATTCTTATTTCCTACTTTAGCACATACACATACTTCCTTTGCACTGCTAACAACTGCTTCTCCATTGCTCCAGATTTGTTCAGTTCAACTTGTTCACATCAACTGATTTACTTGCGAGTGCTCTTGGATACTTATCCTTATTCCTTGTTCACTTAACTTTCCACTCTTAATTCTACCCCCTTCCTTCCATATCTCCTTCCGCTCATTCCAAGGGTGGTATATTTTTTTTTTTTTTTTTTTTTTTTTTTTTTTAAATTCAAAATCTTTCTTTGAAACTTCATCATGGCATTTAGTATATTAACCAGCATCTTTTTACTTTTTACCAACTTGCATCACTCTTCATTCACCACTACACTGTTAACCTCTCACTTCTATTACGCCCACAATCCCCAAAACCCATACTTCCTTTGACTGCTACTAACTGCTTTCCTCCATTTGCTCCAGATTTGCTCAGTTTAACTTCTTTAATCCAACTGATTTACTTGCGATGCTCTTTGATAACATTTTTTTTATCCTTATTTAGCTGTTTCATTTTACTTCTCCTCTTTTATTTTCCCCCTTCTTCTTTTCCCTTCCCCTCACCAAGGTAGTTTTTTTTTTTTTTTTTTTTTTTTTTTTTTTTTTTTTTTTTTTTTTTTTTTTTTTTTTTTTTTATCAAACATATTTTCTTTTGAAACTTCATA
>JABUQX010007042.1:0-12500 GCA_015478945.1 Trachelipus rathkii
TGTTGAGTTTGCGAATTTGTCGTATTATTCTTTGTCATCCAAGTCACAAGAAAAATATTGTTTTTTATCATTCAGCATTCCGAAGCAACGAACGAGCTTTCAGGTATTTAACCGTTGACCAACTTTACTGGACAAAGTACTCCGATCGAACCACATTCATTATTACACTGTTATTTATTAAGCCACAACTCTCGCCACAATACTTATTAAGCACTATATATGAATTGCCAGAGTTGATGCTGAGAGACTGGATATGAAAATAAAAAATAAGTATTATATTAAATGAAGGTAGATACTAGCTAAAACCAAACAAAAAGAAAAGAAGAAGAACATTTTTAAAAAAAAACAATTTAAAACTGCTCTTTAATCACAGTTTTAAGTTTTGATTATTATCCTTGAAATAGAAAATCTAGAAATTCAGTTTCTTCTAGCCGTTTCTTGATCACCAGCCATCTCTTACCCTCTCGAAGCTCTGTTCCATTAAATTTTGCGATTTGGCTAAGAAAAGAAAGAAGAACAGACCACGACTCAAATTGTAGTCTTTCGTTCTTCCGTTTTTTCTCATTCATTTTGGGCCATCATTTTGTGTCTCTTAAGTCTTCATCTTTGGGGTTCTGAAATACCTGCCTCCTGAGACCGGATCTTCTGCAACCTACAGAGAAGTAATTATCGTTTATCCATCCAGGTTATTTCAGTTTTGGATTTCCCAGCTGTTACTTTTTTAGTGTGTGAAAAAAACCGAATTTAAGATCACATAGTGGGTAGGTTTATCAGGTTATTTACCACGCTTTGTGTGTACGATATATTACTCAAAGCTTTTTACTAGACACTCCAAAATGTCGGGTGATTTCGATGATCAGTGGTTGAATATTCCAATGTGTTTGCATCTTAAACAGTAATGATATATTTTACGCCATAACTGGTCGTGTTCAATTAGTTGATAACTAAGTCTAGTCAAATGCTATATCGCATGGCGTTCGCTCAATAGAAGGTTGTGAGTAATGATGTGAGAAATCTTTTTATTGTCACCTGTATAATTTCGACTTATTGTTACTTGTGAGATTACCCTGAAAATGAACATATTGTTCTAATTAAAACGTTTGTCCAATTATTGTGATAATTGCTAAGTTATATTCATAAAATTTTTCAGAATGACACTTAAAGGGTAGTATAGGCCCATGCATATGGCACTAGACAGAGTATTAGTACTGTGTCAAATATGTAGGTGGAGATTGTATGCGGGTCTCAATCGTATTAGTTAGCTGGTACCTTTTTAAATCTGGACCTACTGGTCACTTCATCTGAGTAATAAGAACATTGTTATTTTTTAATAAAGCAATTTTGTTTAATGGATAGTTAAAAGGAGGATCCAATGAACTATGTAATTTAAGGAACTTTAATAAAATTGAAATCTATATATATATTCATATAAAGATAATAAGAATATGCTTTCTCAGATCTTCTTAAAATAGACAATGTCCTCAATGCATCACAAGCGCATATAGTTAAACAGTACGTTATATTGAAAAAATTAACTAATAAATTGAGTAAACACCTTTATAAAAGTGTGATGGCTAAGCATGAAATTTACGACCATAACCAAGAATATTTTAAGCACTCGATGCAACATGGGGGTTAATATTACTGCAGTGGCCACCACCGTGCCCTGTTTTTTCGTCGGGCTCGAATGCCGTTTTAGTCTGCGCTGGGGTCTGTAATGGGGGCGCGCCACGCGATGGCCCCCTCATTCAACGTTTTTAAACAAAATAGGAATTTTGACTATTGTGGGACTACTACGAAAAACTGCACCACTGCTAGACGAATCAGAATAGCGTATTCGGAATCTCAGCACCAGTCCTCGCATAGGGTTGAATTGATTGTACATAGCATTAGGCCAAGTCGGTAAAACAAGTTTTGCTTCAATGCACGTCACACTACTCCTCGATCACCTCCCTCTCCAGGTCCATTCGACTTTAATTCAGGCAGTCTTTGTCCGACCTTCTCGAACTTCGACTCCCTCCTCAGCTCTGCCATCTGTAATTAATTTCTTCTTTCCTTATTTCCTTAGATTTCCTTGAGAGTTCTAAAATCCTCAATATCTGAATCTAGGGATTCGTAAACCTAGGGAAAGATATCTTACTCAGGCTATTATACGTTCCCTGTAACGAAGCATGTCAAGACTTCGGCCTCCAAACAGTACCGGATTTTCCGCCCTGATCTACCTCAAGAGTGAGCCAGACTCCGAATCCTTTGCTGAAACATGTCGGCTATTTATTTTCCACCTAGCTACTATCATATTCAAGTTAAAGGGCTCACCACCCCCCTTGGAAAGTCGTAGTGACATGAAACAGCAGCATCGAAGCGGTGACACTACTAGCCATATGTACTCCAAGTGTGAAAGGGCTTTGAAAATTATTTCCCTTTAAGCTTAAAGGGATTATATATATATATATATATATTAATAAATATTAATAATACTAATATTATATTATATTATATATATATGATTAGTATAATATAATTATATATATATGCCTAATATTATATATTTATCATCTATATATGGTATATAATTATATTTAATATATTAATGATTAAATTATATATAGTATAATGAATGAGTGTTTATGTAGCATAGCGACTGATATTGATGAAGGTAGGCGTAGTATAAATGTAAAAAGGAAGCTCGTGAAGATCTGAAAAAAATAAGTTAGTCTAAAATCGAAAACCCAAGTAAAAAATCCTGAAAAATCCACCCTGTGACCTAAAAAATGTACCCAATTTGGTTTACAGCCGGTAAAATGATGCCTTTCATTCGACTTGACTGGTTCGAATCATACTTCGTACATTCTGCTGTATATGTTCATTTTATGTGCGCTTAGCGTAATTATTTAAAGCTTCAATTAATTTAATTTAAAATTAAAATATTTAGGGATACTAAAGTATAAAATAAAAATAAAATTAGAAAAAAATATATATTTAAAACATCAATACAACGTAATTTAAAAATTAATATAATATAGTAAGTTTATATAATATATATATATATATAGTATATATATTATATTATTTATATTATAGTATATATTATATATATTAATATATATGGTTATATATATATATATTTATATTTAGCTATTTCATGTTAGTAGAATTTGGTATGCTCATTTTGTGAATACTATATATTCACGTACTCTTCTTTATACTCTATGTATCTTATAGTACTTCTTATATATATATTATTAAATATATATATACTATATATACAGTAGATACATGCGCACGCATTATGAAACTACTACAACAAAACTTAAAACATAATGATGTCATTCAGTGTGTATGTGATGAGCCTCCAGCAACAAGAACATCAAGCAACAAGAGCAAAAGCAACAAAACAACAAAAGCTAAGATGTGTACACAAAAAGGTGTGTACATGAACGTAAATATGAACACACTCATGTACGTGCAAAATAGAGGCGGGGCTTAATGACGTCAGAAGAATACAGCTCTGTGAATGGTTAGCCGTTGGTTTGGTCCTGATACTGCTGAAGGAAATTCTAGAGTATTTATTCCCGTGTATCAAATACAATACACTTAAAACTCAGAATTTTAAATGTTGTATAAATCAGCCAAATGAAACACTTGCACTCATTCAATTTTTAGATTTTTTTTAAGAAAACTGCAACTGGCGTAATAATAGACGAAAAACTCAGCTTGTGCCAACTTTGCCTATATTTTCTTTATTGAATAAATATTATATTAAGCTCACCTGCCACCATTTGCCACAATATGTTAATAATGGCCGTTGATATTTCATCAGGAACAGGGGCTGCGGTTCCCACTTGTTTCCTCATAACTTTCACAAGTTCATTGGCCTCATGTTGAACTGATGAAACAATTTTTGACTTTCCCATTCCAAGATCTCTTAAGTGACGAAGAGTAAATTTTCTAATATTATGCCAGTGAATTCCATTTGACAGTAGCACACCTATTAAATGGATATAAAAATTAGCATAAATTATGGAAAGTAAATAGAAAATGTTGTACTTAGGCTTTAACTTTATATTATTATTATTATTATTATTATTATTATTATTATTATTATTATTATTATTATTATTATTATTATTATTATTATTATTATTATTATTATTATTATTATTATTTAATTTTATTTATTATTATTATTATATATATAATAATAATATTTATTCCACATTATATTATTATATTACTATTAAAATTATTTTAATTGGTAAGTGTTTCCGGAGAGGTGTGATAATTTAAATTACTTAATAAGTAAGTAAAGAAACCAATTTAGTCACTTATCAAACGTGCGAAAAAATATTAAAAGTTCGATATATTCTAACGACAGTTAAATAAATCATAAAGAAGAAAACTTCATTTCCTTAGAAGTGGGCAATAAACATATATAAAAAGGAGCTAAAATATGTCTCCTTTTGATAATATACATTTAGATTTTCATTCTGAATGGCAATTTGATGCCCACCAAAATTAAAAAAATTGCCGGCTACCTGGAAAAGTACTCTTAGTTTGATAAAAGTAAGTTTACTTTCTTTTCTTCTAATGTTTTCTTCTATAAATAGATATGCGCCCTGAAAAAAAAAATTAAATTATTTTCTAAGCCCGTTCACTATACTTCATTATTTTTTTTTCCTTTATACTGCTTGCCTTACCTTATCATACACACCACGCGCGCTGCGCACACACACACTCTCTCTACACACACACACACAACATACACACACCACACATCACTTGATATGTTCATTAATATTTATATATATATATATAAATTTATATGTATATGTTCACTTGAGTAATATATTTATATTATAAATTATATATAACTAGTAACCTAACTATAATAATATTAATATTTATATAATGTTACTAATTAGTATAGTGAGTAGTGATTATATATATATACGCTATTATAGTATATATTATATATATATACTAAATTACTTACCCGTATCAGTTTCTCCTTCAAAAATATTTATGAAAGAGACGTTTGGTCTGTCCGCAAAAGCCTGGCTTTGAAACGCCTCTTTTATCAGTTTGTAATCGCAAATGAAAACAAAAAATTGAGATCCAATTCGCCAACTGGAAAGAGAAAAAATCATTGATAAAAAATCGGGTCTACAAACACCATCTTTTGAATCGCAGAAAATGTAAAGCGCACTATTTTGAACGATGACGTACACACATTAGCATTTTAGTAACATGTGTGCAAGCAAATCAGGAATTGACTGACTTTGAAAGAGTAAATGCGGGGTGTTAAAGCAGGAATGCCTATACTGGAGACGCCTACATACATTAATGTGTAGAAAGGGGTGGATGGCTAAAGGGACAAACCATTTAAGCACCGGAGTGAAGAGGGATGTTTCACACATCTTACATTCCATATGCCCAATGGGTGATAATTTCATCGAGTACGCCGCTATGTCTTTCTACTTTATGTACTAAGATGGATAAAAACATCGTTGTGCAAAATCACAAATGGTTTTATTAACAAATAAAATACTAAATAGGATACTATTTCTCAACAAATCCAACCTCTAGGTGAACACACTTCTTCCTAATCAGTCTCTGAAGAATTCTGTTGTTACCTAAGTGCCCATTTCCTGGCAGTAATCTTGGTATTAATTAGAGCTGTGGAGTCCCTAAATTTTCTTGTAGACTCTAACTCCAGCGTCATCATTTAAAATTTGCAACTACAACTCCAACTCTGACTCATGTTCGAACTCCTTTATTTTTTGTAAAAAAGTTTTTAACTCCGGCATCGGTTCCACCCAAAACCATGCTGCTCAGCAGCTCGGACTCCGCAGCCCTGATATTATCTTACGACTTGAATCTTTCTCCTCTCATATGCTTTTAACTCTGAGAAAAAATATGCCTTAAGGAAAGGGTCAGGACTGTAAAGAGAATATGGGGTGTGATTTCTTGCCAAAATTCCAGCAAATTTCTCGCCATACGCAAAAAATTTTCTGGAAATTTGTCATTGTGGAACAAAATCCTTTGATTCAACACCTCACTCATTTTCTTCATCAAATGAATCTTCAATACCTCTATTATAAAAACTGCAGTGATGATACATTTTTTATCAAATTAATCAAGACTACTCCACTGGTATTTTAAAACATTGTTTCCATCATCTTCTTTCCTGGCCTCTTCACCTCGAATTTTATAGACTCTAGAATGTCTTTTGGAAGCCTCTTCTTTGGTTGTATTTTGTCTATGGATCAGGTTTCATCCCAATTAAAAACCCAGGAAAATATCAGATTTTTTGACCAATCTGATCTTAGTGTAATGCTTTTGGTATCCAAGAAGCCAAAAGCTTACTGAAACCTTATTGTTCGCATAACATTTTGCATGTCAACCACGTGCAATCGGAATCTCTGTAGCTATGAAATAAAAACTAACTTTGCACTCTTTCACCACCAGTTTCTGATCTAAAACACAGTTATCTAATTCATCATCAAAATGGTGGTTAGTCTTATTCTTCATCATTCAGATACCTTCCATAGAATGTTTCATCGATCTCAAAATACTATTTCTGTGTGGAATAACGTTTCCAAAAACATGTTGCAAGGATTCACTAACTTGAGAACTCCTCCGTTTAAGTTTTGATAGAAATTTAATAACCACCCTAATTTCAATGACCAAAAGAGTACTCTTATTTTTTGTCGCCTTTCTTGACACAAAAATAGGTAACTGAATGTTTGGAAAAGCAAGTTTCCTCTGGCAACAAGAATTTGTCTTAGAAAGTTTTATCATTTAAATATGAGCACAGGCTTAAACAAGGACTTTTGTATTACTTTCTGACTTACCAACTTTTTGAAGTCACCGCAGCTCCCATTCCATCTCTTCACTTCATCCATTCCTTGTTTTACCACAGTTCTTCTATCCTATTGTTTCCATTTGTGAAGTTCAGCAATATATCTTCCACCATCCATTCATCATATCAATTGATATTTTTCGATTATTGCTAAGATGAACTCCACGCCAAGTTGTCTCCTAATGTCAACACCTTTCCAACATTCCTGATTAGAAACTTCTCTACTCACTCTTAGATTTCTAATTTTCGATGTTTCCACCTTAAACATTCTTTCAGTCACATTCCATGTCTCAGGATCATACAGCAATATTAGTATTAGCATCATTAAAAATATCAGCATTTTTTATTACTAAGAAAATGTATACTATTGATAAGAGAATATAAATATCCTGCGCCTCTTGAAACACATTTATCCTATTCTCTATCTCTTTGTCAATCTCCATCTGAGATCACCATAATGCCAAGATTAATTAACCCTGAGATTTCCACAACAATGTTAACTTTCTTTCTTCCTCTCGCAATTCTCATCACCTTGGACTATCCTCTGTTTATTTCAGGACTGAGAACCCAGTACTTTCTTTTGCTTGCTCCGACTTAGGCTCAGATTTTGATTTAACCATTTTACAATTGATCAGCTCCGGCTCCGTCCCCAGATTTGTTTATTTTACTACAATAAAAATATATAATTTGTTTCTGCTTCAGTTCCACAGAATTTTTGAGGAGTCCGGCTCGGGCTTCAGCTCCGCCTCCGGCTCCAGCTCTGGCTCCGACTCACACAATGATCTTAAAGTTTTTGCATATGTTTTTCTGATGATTTTCATCAACTTGGGATCTATTCTATAATAATGATCAGTGAAGATTTCCCAACAACCTTTCTCTTATTGCCGTCTAAAACGCCTACTCAAGTCTATTAACGCCAGATACATTCCTTTCACAGACTCCCAGGTTTTTTATATTATCGTCTTCAGATACTAATTTTCTGTTTTGTTATAAGAATTAGCTGTTGATTCTCTTTCGTGTTTAATCAAAATACAAAACAGTTAACTACCTGACTACCATTTTCCTTTCCAGAAAAAGTTATAACTATTAGCCAAACCTGTTGCAATTCGGCTCCAGATAACCAATACGTCCGCGAATTTTTATATTTTAATTTAATTTGAATAATGTCAAATCAATTTACCCAAAATATTCCAGTCAATTTGCAATACAATTATGTAAATAAATATATAAGGAAAATATATCAATATAAATGCAATTTTGATACAGCAATTTTACTAACCTAAAAATAGGGTGATGTTTTTTTTGCAACTCTTTAAGTTTTTCTTCAAATTTCTTCAGCCCAAGTGGAATGTAACCGATAAGTGGTAACCCCCAGGGACCTATGGAAAGAGACGTCTTATATATATATATATATATATATATATATTATATATATTATATATATATATATATATATATATATATATATATATATATATATATATTTACATATATTATATAATATATAATAAGTTATATATATATATATTTATATATATAATTATATATATATAGATATATATATAATATAATATATATATATAATATATATATATATATATATAATTTAACATATATATATATATATATATATTATATATATATATATTATATATATATATATATAGATATATATATATATTATATATATATTATATATATATATATATATATATATATTATATATATATATATATATATATATAGATGTAATATTGCCAATAATAATCGCAATTATTTAAGATGTTAAAGAAAGAACATATAAATGAGAAGGTAAAGAATTAACTGCCTTCTCGGGGATTGAACCACCGCTTGTTGCGCGTGAGGACAATATGCCCCGTGCTATACAACTTAGCTATCCTCCAAGCCAAAAAACTTGGGATTCAAGAACAGTTATAAAGCAACCGAGTTCCGTTCAAGGCGACATCACCAGGGTCCAGCCTGTCCTATCCTCTCGTTCTTTATATTTAGATGTTAAATATTGCCATAATAATCGCAATTTGATAAAATGTTAAAGAAAGAACATTATAATGAGAAGGTAAAGAGTTAACTGCCTTCTCTGGGTTAAACCACCGCATGTTGCGCGTGAGGACAATAGCCCGGTTGCTATACAACTGCAGCTATCCTCCAGCCAAAAACTTCGATTCAAAGAACAGTTATAAAGTCACGAGTTCCGGTTCAAGGCGACAATCATCAGGTGTCCAGCCTGCCTATCTCGCGGCTTTATAGTTTTAGATGCTTTAAATATTGCCATAATAATCGCAATTTGATAGATGTTAAAGAAAGAACATATAATGAGAAGTAAAGAATTAACTTGCCTTCTCTGGGATTGAACCACCGCATGTTGCGCGTGAGGACAATATGCCCGGTGCTATACAACTGAGCTATCCTCCAAGCCAAAAAACTTGGATTCAAGAACAGTTATAAAGCAACCGAGTTCCCGTCAAGGCGACATCACCAGGTGTCCAGCCTGTCCTATCTCTCGTTCTTTATAATTTTAGATGTTAAATATTGCATAATAATCGCAATTTGATAAGATGTTAAAGAAAGAACATATAATGAGAAGGTAAAGATTTAACTGCCTTCTCTGGGATTGAACCACCGCATGTTGCGCGTGAGGACAATATGCCCGGTGCTATACAACTGAACTATCCTCCGGGCATATTTTCCTCACGCGCAACATGTGGTGGTTCAATCCCAGAGAAGGCAGTTAATTCTTTACTTTCTCATTATATGTTCTTTCTTAACAGTTCTTATCATAATTGCGATTTTTATGCAATATTTAACATCTAAAATATAAAGAACGAGAGATAGGACAGGCTGGACACCTGGTGATGTCGCCTTGACGGGAACTCGGTTGCTTTATAACTGTTCTTGAATCCAATTTTTGGTGGAGGATAGTCAGGTTGTTATAGCCAACCGGGCATTATTGTCTCACGCGCAACATGCTGGTTCAAATCCAGAGAAGGCAAGTTAATTCTTTACCTTCTCATTATATGTTCTTTCTTTTAACATCTTTTCAAATTGCGATTATTATGCAATATTTACCATCTAAAATATAAAGACGAGAGATAGGACAGGCTGGACACCTGGTTGATGTCGCCTTGACGGAACTCGGTTGCTTTATTAACTGTTCTTGAATCCAAGTTTTTTGGCTTGGAGGATAAGCCTCAGTGTATAGCACCGGGTATTGTCCTCACGTGCAACTGCGGTGGTCAATCCACAGAGGAAGGGCAGTTAATTCTTACCTTCCATTATATGTTCTTTCTTTAAACATCCTTTATCAAATTTGCGCATTATTTAGGGCAATATTTAAACATCTAAAATAAAGAACGAAGAGATTGAACAGTGGACACTTGGTGATGTCGCTTGACGGAACTCGGTTGCTTTAAACTGTTCTTGAATCCAAGTTTTTTGGCTTGGAGGGTGGCTCAGTTGTATAGCACCGGGCATATTGTCCTCACGCGCAACATACTGAGCTATCCTCCAAGCCAGTTAATTCTTTACCTTCTCATTATATGTTCTTTCTTTAACATCTTATCAAATTGCGATTATTATGCAATATTTAACATCTAAATATAAAGAACGAGAGATAGGACAGGTTGGATATGGTGATGTCGCCTTGACGGAACTCGGTTGCTTTATAAATGTTCTTGAATCCAAGTTTTTTTGGCTTGGAGGGATAGCTCAGTTGTATAGCACCGGGCATATTGTCCTCCGTGGCAAACATGCGGTGGTTTAAATCCCAGAGAAGGGCAGTTAATTCCTTTACCTTTCATTAATATGTTCTTTCTTAACATTTATTTCAAATTGCGATTATTATGCAATATTTAACATCTAAAATTAAAAGAACGAGAGATAGGACAGGGTGGACACCTGGTGAATGTCGCCTTGACGGGGACTCGGTTGCTTTATAACTGTTCTTGAATCCCACTTTTTTGGCTTGGAGGATAGCTCAGTTGCATAGCACCGGGCATATCCGTCCTCACGCGCAACATGCGGTGGTTCAAATCCCCAGAGAAGACAGTTAATTCTTTTACCTTCTCATTATATGTTCTTTCTTTACATTCTTATCAAATTGCGATTATTATGCAATAAAAATTTAACATCTAAAATATAAAGAACGAGAGATAGGACAGGCTGGACACCTGGTGATGTCGCCTTGTCGGGGAACTCGGTTGCTTTATAACTGTTCTTGAATCCAAGTTTTTTGGCTTGGAGGATAGCTCAGTTGTATAGCACCGGGCATATTGTCCTCACGCGCAACATGCGGGGTTCAATCCCAGAGAAGGCAGTTAATTCTTACCTTCTCATTATATGTTCTTTCTTTAACATCTTATCAAATTCCGATTATTATGCAATATTTAACATCTAAAAATGTAAGAACGAGGATAGGACAGGCTGGACACCCTGGTGATGTTCGCCTTGGTCGGGAACTGGTTGCTTTATTAACTGTTCTTGAATCAAGTTTTTGGCTTGGAGGTAGCTCAGTTGTAGGAGCACCGGGCATATTGTCCTCACGCGCAACATGCCGGTGGTTCAATCCCGGAGAAGCAGTTTAATTCTTTACCTTCTCATATATGTTCTTACTTTAAAAATGGTATTTAATATATAAATCTTATAACAGACAAGTTATAATTTAAAACTAGTATTTTCTATATATCTCATTATATTATATACTATATATATTATATATATATATATATATAAAGAGGTTGCAGAAACATAGAATCTTAAAATGAAAAAGCAAAACATATTTTTTTATACTTGAAACATTGCTTATAATAATAGGAGTCTGGTAAAGTTTCTGTAAATACTAATATCGAAATCAAGCAGAAGCAACAATAAAAGAGACAGGATTTTGCCTCGTTATGAAAATGTTACCAGAATTAGCGATGTTTCGTTCTCTTCTTTTTATTAGCTTTCAAATTAACTAATTTATTAGCTTTAATTCTGTTTTCAGTCTCTTTGTTCATCGTTACCATTTAAAGTTAAGAAATAATTTATAAAATTTATCTTATTAATTAAAATAAAATAGGTTGATTTTTTACTTCTTGATTTTCCGCAGTGATTTTCAAGTTCATTTTCGGATATTCTTTATGTTCAGCTGTACTTTCTTACTTGTCTTTGAAAGCAAGCAAATGAAAATTTTCTTTTTGTAGTGATTCCACCGTAAAAAATGACATGAAAAAATTTAATTTGTTCGGAGGATCCAGCAAAGTAGAAGCTGTGAATACATCGCTAGCTTCTAAAGAGCGAAATTTCACTTTCAATTCACATTTATCAATTTCCCTGACTTGTGTATTATTTTGTAACATATCTTCATAAGTAAATGATTCATCACACCTTGGCAATGTTCTTAATGACACTGTTCTTAGTGATATCAGTTATGGATGGGAAATATCAATAGTATTATAGCGCTATCGATAGTATTAACGCGCTATCGATAGTATTATCGCACTATCGGTAGTTTTTTTTTGTTTTTTTTTGGATTTTTGTTTTGCTGCAATAAAGGCATGATTTAAAGCAAATAAACGTAAAAATGGGGTTTTGAGGATAGTATCCAATTCGTAATACTGATTAAAACATCGCGTCTTAA
>JABUQX010007042.1:22500-35432 GCA_015478945.1 Trachelipus rathkii
GCCAAATGATTCCCCTATGCATACTCTCTTTCCTACTTATAGTATAATTATATATATAATAATATATATATCATATAACTCACCTCACCATATATATAATATATATATATATAATGAATATATATATTATATATAATATACTCATATATATATACTATATATATATACATTATATATATATATATATATTTAAGATATGTAATGATTGATAAATAATTTTATTTCTTAAAATTTTTCAGAAGTAAGATTTAAATTTTTTTTATAGTTTTACAAAGATCGATTTCATGATTATTGTCATATGACTTCAGTTTGTTTTTGGTCATGATTAGCGATATTCTTAAAAATTTATTTCAATAAAGTTATAAGCAATGTGTCATCTTTAAAAACAGCACAGTAGTAAAGGATTCACTTAAACCAAGGCAGCAAAACTAGCCCTCTAATTAGGCCAGCTCTTTCCTGAGGCACATAAATCTTCTCGGGGGGAAGTCAAATTTCCAGCTACTTTTTCAAAATCTGGCAATCTTGAGATTTTGCGTCCTCTCTTTTCAGGCTATTTCAAAGTTTTTCCGCATGACGTCATAGCCTTTTAAGGATCTATGACGTCATCCTCGATTAACGTTCGTGACTGTTTATCGATCCTCTACTCTCCTTTGTTTCTATCTCTGCCCTACTCCCTTTGACTAGCCACCATGTACGTCCCTGAGTGCTCATTAACTTGCTACGCCAGTACATGGGTTAGGTGTGCTTTCATGAAAGTTAAGCCCCCCCCCCTGAAAACCTGCCAGCCCAAAACCTCTATCCCTCTCTTTTAAGCTAATGAGTGCTAACCTCAAGTACTGGCGAGCCTCGTTACAGGGTTAGTGGTATGGTCCTCAGCGCTCTATATCCGTTCTGTGCACACACAGTCTCGGTGTTGGACACTTAAGCTGCAGAATGTTTGAAGGCAGATGTTGCCACCTCTCCACCCTTCTGCACACCACTCGCCTCCTAAAGTGTTGGTTTCTAACATTTGCAACTATTTAATAAAATTTTCTTTCTTAAGATAAGATCCCTCTTGTAGTGGTACAAACCTCGGGAAGCGTTTTCCGCACGTGGCGTCACCCCCGAGGCCCCCATATAATATATATATCTATATATATATATATACTATATATATATATATATATATACTATATAACTATATACTATATATATATATAATATATATATACTATATATATAGAGGTGTAGACGTGACAATTGTTAAAAAGTTTTTCCTCTACATGACACCTTCAAACGTACTGAACGTTATAATACAACTAACATCTAATCTTCATTCAGTGATGAAGTCCACAATAAGAGGCCTGATTGGTTCATTACAACCAATTATATCGGAGGATCGGCGAATAATCCATTTGATGAGGTGTATCATGTACACAAAACATAAAGCCGCGAGTAAGGAAGGACAGCGAATGAAGAAATCGCAGAAAAAGAAGAGAAGAAGAAGAAGGAAGAAGAAGAAGCACCACGCAACACACCAGAAGAAGAAGAAGACACACACAACACAGAAGAAGAAGAAGAAAAAAAAAGAAGAAGAGAAGAAGTAACTACAGACACAGAACCGACTACACGCCTCTACAGTCCACCTCACGCTCACGCTCTCGACGCACACACGCACGTCACCGCTTGAACCGTTTTTAATTAACCCTCAGAAACGGTGAATTCCAACACCTGTTATTAACAAATATTCAGTTGACGTGTGATCGATCGATGGTCACGCGGCTTACGGAATGTTAGAAATAACCCTAAGTGTGGACTATCAAACTGTTATTTACACCGAATTAAGACGCATAGTGTGACGATCGAGGTCACCTGCTTAGACTACCGCCTAGAAATAACCCTCTAAGGGTGGACATCAAAATTGTTAATACAAAAATTATGATTAATGCCTCCATCGATGATGTCACCTGGCTTAGACGTTAAAATAACCCCTCTACAGCATGTTTCTCAACAGTGGGGCACGAAAATAATACGCCCCCTGTCGAGTGCGGAGGCCTAGAGGGGCGGTAAGCGGGCCCTATGAAAAAATGGGGGTTGAAAGTTACTTTAGTAATTACATTTAGTCACTATTTCGCCCTGTTTGATTGTATAAATTTTAGTTTTTACTACTATACTCAATATATTATAATTACCTTATATATATGATATATATATTATACTATATATAGATATACATATATATATATTATATAATATATTATATACTATATTATATTATATACTATACTAATCATATACTATATACACCCACACCTACTACTATACTATATATTCTCATCATGGTTCTTTAAGTTTTAGTAAGGAACAAAAAATCTGGGGGCGCTAAAATAATTGCTTTTCAAAGTGGGCGGTAGCGAAATACCCGTTGAGAGTCTAATGCTCTAAGCGGTAACATCAAAAGCTGTTCATCACACACTTCACACTCGACTCACATCCGTCCTGATCAACCCGACCACCAGCATTAAGCGCTAAACAGCGGTACACACCATTTTGCGGTTAAATTTACCTTAAGGGGCCTAAACATTTAAAACGTTCAATATAGAGCCTTCTCGCGCCCAAATTCTTTTAAGCATGGTACTTTTAAACCTATTATCAAATGATCTCATATCATCGTTTGATTTACACCTTATGCGTCAATCTATCCGTTTTAAATACATAAAGTAAGTATCCTGTATGAGTTTGAAGTTCACAGACCAATTTCCTTAAATGTGTTTACTAACTTTTTCTTGAATAAAACGATGTTGCTGCTGTTCAGGTATTTCCAAAGAGAGACTCTTCCACTTTCAATTACATCATAGTGAAGAAATATTTTGCTATATTTGGTTTGAAATCGTTTATGAAAAGTTTATGCCCATTACTTCGTGTACATCGTTAAAATCATATCTAAAGAGAATTGGCTTAGTGATATTTCAAATTGTATTTTATGTATTGAAGACTTTCTAATTATTTCAATCTAATCTTTTGGTTCTAAAGAATGTATTATCTATTTCGCGTAGTCGTTGGTCGTATAACTTACCTCTCAATTCTGTTATTAATTTGGTTGCCTCTTGGTTCATTCAATTTTTTCTATGTCCTTTTGAGGTATGTACTCCATAAACTTGTACTTGCGTATTCCAAGATGAGGTCTAACTAAGTTTAATAGAGAAGGAAGTATTATATTTTTAAGGATTTATATTCGAAGCTTCGGAATAAACTAGACGCTTTATTTGCTTTCTTAACAGCCTCAGCACATTGTCTCGCAAACAAATCCTTATTAATTAATACTTCGAGATCCTTTTCCTCATTGACAACTTTGATAATTGTGTCTCTATATTGTAATCGTATTCACTGTTCCTACCCCCAAAATGTATAACCTTACATTTATCGGTATTTAATTCATTTGCAATTGTTTTGAACCAATTTACCATCTGCTTAAAGATCGCTTGGATTAATTGAAGTCGTTCTCACATATTAGTGCGATTTCCAAGTTTCGTATCATCCGCAAATTTCGAAATATTGCCTAAAAGATATCATCAATGCCATTTACATATAATGAACAGTATTGGACCTCAGGACAGACCCTTGGGGTACACTACTAATAACATTCGCGACAATCTGTGCATTCCATCAATTAATAACGACTCGTTGTCGTTGGTCCAATAACCAATTTTGAATCCAATTTAAAAGTATTCCTCGAATACCATGAGCTCTAAACTTTTCCCAATAATCTTTGATGAGGGACGGCTATCAAATGCTTTTTGAAAATCTAGGTAAATAATATCAAAAGATTTATAGTATCTACATCGTAAACGACATTAAAGAATCTAGTAAATTTGTTAACAAGAATCTATTTCTTTCTAAAAACGTGTTGGAATTTTGAGCAAATCCATGATCTCAAGATGTGCAATATCTATTTAGTTAGTATTGCTTCAAAAAGAAGAAGATGAAAGAAAGAAGAATGAAAGAAGAAGAAGAAGAAAGAAGAAAAGAAGAAGAAGAAGAAGAAAGCAAGAAGAAGAAGAAGAACCGACAGAAACTACAGAATCTACAAGAACACGACTACAAAGGACCTTACAGTAAACACTCAAGGCTAGTCTGTTTAGTTATTTTGTTTATTTATTTGGTATTCAAAAAAGCTGCAATTATATAAGTTGAAATAAAGTATATTTTTTATCTATTTCTATGTAGACCATATGAGTCTGCTCCCTTAGAGAGGATCTGCTTCTTAAGCAACAAACATCATAGTATCGAAGTATTTTGTTTATTATTGTGTTGTGATCGAATTAGATCACCGTCTTAGAGCAGATCTGTTTCTATGCGGTGAACATCAAACCTTTTTACTACTACAGTTATTCAGTGTGATCGAATAGATCAAGTCTTAGAAAGATATGTTTCTATGCGTAAACACAAAAGCCACTTACTACACGTTTTATCTCATTAAGTTATTTGTAACAGAGTTTCTATGCGTAATACATCAAAGCTTATTTATGACAGTTAAGCGATTGATATATCACTATCTATAAAAAAAAGATACAAGATACTTTGCCAAGCCATGAACAGTAATAGCTTACAAGCTCGTAATTCTTTTATCGCGGTACTATAACATTTTCTTAATGATTTCAATTTTTTAAGTTTGATTTTACCATATTCAGGATAATACTAATTCTTGTTTTGAATAAAGTAAAATCGAGTTGGATTGACGTTCACAGACCAATACTCCTTGAAAGTTTTATCTAACTTTTTCTTGAATGAAATCGATGTCAGCCGCTTGTTGACGCTATTTCATAAGAAAGACTATTCCAATTCTCGATTACATCGTAAGTAAATAAAACTCTTTGCTATATTTGTTTGAAATCGTTGTTATGACAGAGAAACTGTACATGAAGATGACAATCTTAAAATTTACGTCTCATGCAGAAGTTAAACTTTGTCCAATTTACAGCACTTTGAAAGCTGCTTAATTTTTTCCTCTCATCTTCTTGTCTCTAGAGAATGAATATCTAATTCACGTAGTCGTTAGTCGTTGTTCGTCATGATTTACCCTCATTAAGGGATTAATTTAATTGCCCTTCTCTATAGATATAGGTTGTGGGCAAACCGTAGATAAGCAGGCAATGTAATCTTTTTTTTTTTTTTAATTTTTTAAATTTCTTATCCATTGCCAAAGTGAATTGAAGTTACGACACGCAACAAACAAATTGATAATTCCCTGGATGCTTTTTTCCTCTTTTGTTTCTCTTCTTTTTCTGTTTTATTGTTTTTGTTGTATCGTTATTTTGCTTGTAAATTGAGTAACCTATATCGTCGGTAAACCTACATGCGACGGCGTCAACACATAAACTATTGTACCTTACATCATCCGTAATTTGAAACGAAGCGTCATAACAACATAGTTATTTAACAATAAATGATCCTTATCGTTTGCTTTATCAGCCTTCCAAGTTTGTCGCAGAGGTTTTGAATACGCCTGTATAGTATATATTATATACTATTATATAAATATAATATATATATATAATATATATATAATATATATATATAATATATCATATATATTTCTAATATATATATATATATTATTATAATATATAATATATAAATAACACACATAGTTTTATTCTGCCTGCAAGTATAAGATATTATTAGTATTCCTATATTATATATATATAATATATATATAAATATATCTATTAATGAAATTAAATAATAAAGATAATATAACTATTTTATATTTATATATGCAATATATATATAATATACCGAGAAATTTGTAAGTTTTATAAATTGCCAGGATTCTGTCTTTTTATATTGAAAGAACCTTTTAACTGGATTAAATTAGCAAAATGAATATATATATATAATATATATATATATATATATATATAATAATATGTATAATATATATAATAATAAAGATATACTAACAAATAAAGAGATGAATATGATTAAAGAGTATATGATAATATAATATATATATATATATAATATATATATATATAATATATATATATAATATATATATATAAATATATATATATATTATATATATATATAACTCTTGTCTATATATATATTATAAAATAAAAATAAATGTATATTCTACTGTATATAGTAAAATTATATATCGCGTTGCTAATATTAATTAGTTACAATGGTTCTATCAAATAAAAAGACAGCAATCCTGGAATTTATAAAACATTAACCAAATTTCTTCTCCGGTATTAATCCTCTCATCTTATTGTAATAAAATATAAAACAATGTAGTGCTTACCAGGTTCCAAAAGGAACGTCAATGCATTAACAAACGTCACTAATCAATTCATCCTGTATGGGTTTAGAAATCTTCTGAGGTTCTACAAGTACTTCGAAGAATCAAAATAGTTAGGCCCAAAAAGTTTATGTTCGCAACATCGCAGAATTACGCGTCCTCGAAACCCAATAAATTATTAAAAATACCTTCATTATATATAATATATATATATATATATATATAATTAATATATATATATATATATATATATATAATATATAATATTATAATATATATATATTATATATATATATATACTATAATATATATATATACATTATATATATCATATCTATATATGATGTCACCTTCGTATTGTATCCCCATTTGTATCTGTAGCACAACTATGAATCCATCTAAAACCTGCCCAAACTTGAATACCGAGGACTTCGGAAATTAAATGCTTCTAGATAAGGAAGTCTGTGGTAATATAAATGATATTTTGAATTATAATATTCTTTCTGTGTGACATTTTCCTAAAATGTCATAAAGTCTTACCTTGTCTTTTCTTGTAATGTGACTGAGTTCCGTCTGGAAGGACATTATCAATTCTTTCGAAAGTTTCTTTTTGAATTTCTCTGAAATTCGGCGGAGTAGACAACCCGCCCAATTTCAGGGTATTGTAGTAGTCCTCAAACCAGTCAGTGAGAGATCGAACACGCATCCCAATAGGTACTTCATCTAAAAAAATAAAAAAAAATGTTTAAATGTATAGAAATGTAAATGTTACTTAAATTTTTTTAATATAATTTTATTAATTAATGGTAAATTATGCCAAATCCATAAAAAAAAAACGTTGTAAAAACTAGTGAGAAATACTTAGTAAAAGTGTTTATTATTATTATTATTATTATTATTATTGAATATATTATTATTATTATTATATTTGTTATTTGTTAAAAAATAGTAGTAGTAGATAGTAGTAGTAGTAGTAAGTAGTAAGTGATAGTAGTAGAGTAGTAGTAGAAGTATAGTAGTCATTTCGTGGTTTGAAAAATTTGCATTATTATAAAGGGTATACTGTTATTTGGCCAGGGGATCATTTCGCAACCGATTGGAGTTTTTTTTTAATTTTTTTTGGAATTATTGGCTTGTATAGAAGGCGAAGTGAAGTTAAAGTTCATCAAAAACATTGTAGGTAAGAAATACACAATAAACACCATAAAAAAAAATCGGAACTATATTAAAACTAGTCACGCTTGCCTCGTTAAATTTTTTTTCTCGGCCCGGCCTGGCTCCGTTTCGAGTCCGTTTTCGACTCCTAATTCTACTTTATTCTCTATTATTCTATATTAATCTTTAATTTTACTAAATAATTTTATGATTATATTTTAATCCATAATGTAACTAGTTAGTTGATCTATTTTTAAAATCTTGAAATATGCTAACAGGGTCTTCAGTTGTGTTTACACTAGTCGAACCAGAATTCGAATCTTCATTCTCCTTTCATTAAAAGATTTTCTGAAAGAGTATTTCCCTTCTATGTATTCTTGTATTTTCATTGATTTTTTTAGTTATTGTATATGTGTCTTTTTTTATTTCTATCTTTGTAGTTTTTTTTTCAGAGGATTTTAGAGTTAATATTTCATTTATTGGCTGATTGCTTAATTTCAATGGGTTTGTTCTTGTCGTGCTTGTCAGATTTCCCCATTGTTGGCTCTTTGCAATTCTTGGTTTCTTTTCATCTCTATCATGCAAGTATACCACAAATATTATTAATTAGCTAAAAATTGCTGAAGTCTATTGTTGACCCGACTGATTTTCCCTTTTTAATAGTGCCTTATTTAGTCGTATTTTTATTTCAAAGAACATTTACTATGTCTTCTTAATACAGATCTTAATTTAATGAATAATTCTGAACTGTATTGATTCATGCAAAATAGTAGATTGGTCCGAATAATGATGAATATTGTTTCCAGGCTATTCATTCTTTTTTCTTTTTTTCCACGGATTTTAAATGTTTTTGCTAACTACTTCTCTTTTATTTTTTATTTATCATAATTAAATACTTCATTATATTTTCTTATAGAAAAAATTTTACACATCGTAGTTCATGTCCTCTGTAGTTTTCTTTATTGTAAGGCAAGGATACTTTAATAATTTTCACTAGGGTTTCTTAATTTTCCTTCCTCATTAACTGCTGGTGCGATGAAAAACCTTTTCTATTTGATATTTTTCTTTTATTTTTTTTCAGCTTTCACGCTTTAAACTTTGTGTTAATTTTTGGAGCACGTGCTTACTTTCCTATTTCTTCTTCACCTTTGTTTATCAAGATTTTGATTCAAGAATTAGTTAAGTGTGAACACCCCACTTCAAGTGTGATATAATGTTACTTTTGTCATCAGAAAATATATCTTTTCATTCTTTTATCATGTTTGTTCTGAAAATCAGCAAATACTTCTTCGTCTTAACATTCATTAAAATCTGTATTGCACTGACCAATTCATCAAGCCAATTACCTGCCTTTTATTGATTTTAAATTCTTTTAAAACATTAAATATATAAATTGTCAATTATATTCTACTGTGATCTTTGTATCTTTCTACTGCTGAACTGTGTAGTTAACATGTGTTTATCTTCATGTCAAAATAATTTAATTCTTTTGTGGTATTTTCGACTATCTTTCCATTCAACCTTTCATGTGTTTTTTTATGCAGCCTCTGTGATGTTTTCGGCAATAGCATCACGATCTATTCTAGAATCATTTCTTAATATTTTTTTCCTGTAAAACTACACTATTATTTTCACACTCTTTAAAACTTTTTTTTAACAAAAAAAATAAATAAAAAATACAAAAAATAAAAAAATAAAGAAAGGTAATCACTAAGGTATTGTCCTTAACAACTCATTACTAATCATTGAATTGTTTCTCTGATAGAGTTTCACGTGATATAGATACTAGTTTTGACTACATTGAAATTAGTATCAATTTTATCTGAGTTTTGAGTTTGAATGTGTGTCCTGAGTTGATTCTAAGTAATTTATTTTATATAACATTTTTTAGTTACAAATTTATATATTAATAATTATACATTATCTATATATATAGTTATATAATATTATATATAATTTATATATATTATATTATATATTATATATAATTATAATATTATAAATATATTAATAATATTATATCAGATATATGTCTGGAAACTTTTATTTAGTCTTCAATTCGCAATTCCGCTATATTTGTTTGGAGTCATTCCGCAGTTGCGTTAATTTCCGCAGCTTTTTTTTTTATTTTCGTCGTCCGCTTCGTCATTTTCGGCTATCTTAGCTATTATAATTTTTTTCCCTATTGACGTCGCAATCAGTCGCGTAATCCTCATTTATGTAGTTAAAAACTTAATGTTCAATCAAATATTATACCTTTACAATTTTATATATTTAGTTTAATTTTTTATATTGTTAATGCAAATTTTATATACATAACAATTCACAAGTTTTAGAAAGGGGTTATATTAATAGTATATATATGATATTATATATATTATAATATAAATAATTATTATATATAATATATATAAATATTTATAATTATATTATAATATAAATATATATATTTATATATATATATTTATATATATATATTATATCAATTGTTGAACTTCAAATATTAGCCAACGCAGCAGTGTGCGTAGCATGCTACTAGAAACAGACAAAGTAGTTGAATAATATGACTTGCAAGGTCGAAATTAAATGCTGTCTTGCCCGGCCCCTTTATATTCTTCTTAGTGGATATACTCGTCGAAGTCAGTAAAATCCACCTTGAGAGTCTTCACGGACCTTTCCGACTGGACCCTCACTATGGCATCTCGTCAGTGTAGGGTTCATTCCCTTGACCCGGTGGGATCACAATCTAAGAGAGCCTTTCACAAACCCCGCATTCACTTTTCTGTCTGCTCTGCTAAACTAACCATTTCCTTCTCCAGGAATTTCCTTGTATTCGACTTCAATCCACTTTTTCTTCGTCTCCCACCCGGTCGATTCCCAATACAGCCTCTTAAACCTACGAATATTATCATCCTTTCCACATGACCCAACATCTCACACTACTTTCATTATTCTCATCATTACCGCTTCTTCACAACCTCACAACTCTCTAATTAAGTTCATTTCTATTTTAATCAATTCTTCTCACACCTAAACACGCCCCTAGATTGTCATCTGAACACATTGTAGCTTTAGATCTATACTCTTATTCCAGACCAGTCCTTACTACCATACACTAACACAGGTAACACATACCTTCATTGTAAGACCCTAGCTCACTCAAACTTAGTCCCTTTACATCCACCAATGTATATGCACCAGCTACTTCTGCTGGACATTAACAATTTTCTTACCACACTGAATCATCCTTCCTTTTCATCCACCAATGATTATCCCTAAAAATTTTAAACTCAGAACACATGTTCCTGCTGCTCATCATCTAACAAACTTCACATCGAGGGACTATCCCCAGAAAATAACCCCTTCACTCTTATCTACGTTTACTTCAAACGCTCCTCTTAATCACCTCTGCTCAAATCTCTCTATAACCTCTCAACTCTCTTTAAGCCTCGGCTACATAAAACCAAATATTCCATATATATACGGTAGGACCCTCCACTCTCTTCATTCTCTATCTATTTTAACACATCCCTGCCACTACCGCACTCTAATCTTCTTGTCATAAACACAATTTAGTATAACAAATTGGATCAACCAATGGAACAAAGGCACACACTCACACGCCTACTATTATATTATATATATATGTATAATATATATATATTATAATATATATATATAATAATATATATATTAATTTATTATTACTATATATATAATATATATATATATATATATATAATATATTATATTAATATATATATATAATATATACGATATTATATATATAATATATATATATAATATAATAATATATATATAATATAATATATATATAGTTATATAATCTATATTTAATTACGTAATTCAGTCAGTTGTTGCTGTCCTCCTTCTCCCTCCCTCTGGCAAGGAGAGTAATTGTGAAATTGGCAGAGATATGAAGTAAAGGTTCATAAATAGAGTGAATGAGATGGGGGGGGTTTGTGAGAGGGTATCGGTTTAGAGCCTGACCTAAGGGATGAATCCCACATTGGCGAGATACCACAGTGAGGGTTCGTCGCGATCTTGTGAAGCCCTTGGGTGGATTTTTTTACTGCGACGAGCTCTCACTTAAGGGCATGGGGGGATAGTAAGTTACGTCATGATCTTCTACTTAACTGTCCTTTTTCCGTGCCATTGTTTTGTCACCCTACCACATCTGAGACGTGGGAAAGCCAGTGAGGATAAGAAAAAATAAAATCATTGTCTGAATCTGGAAGCAGTGCACCTTTGATTTCTGCTCGGGTCCCACGAACAAAAAAAATCGGCTTCTTGTCCCAGCTCCGGTTCCTGTTCCGGCTCCATCCCTAATTTTTTTTTTGCTGTTTCCACCCAAAACCTTGCGGCTTCACGGCTCTGACATTGGTTTCGGCTCCACACACAAAAAATATTTGGATCCGGCTCCAACCCCATTGAAACATTTCTGGCCTTCGGCTCCGTCCGACCACCCAAATATGTGTTTTATGTAAGAGTTGGATTACGTGACTCTTACTACCGCTCCGGCTACGACTCCGTTCCGAGTCCCTGCTAAGAACAACTGGACTGACATTTTGCTGATTCATTGCGTAAGGTTCAAAAACTTTATGAAACTTTGGATCTCTTTTTTATTATTTTAGTTTACAGAATGTGCCACACTCCCCACGAGCAGGGCCCATTCAAGGAGATGACAGAAAAGAATATAAACATATCAAAATTAATATGAAATAATGAAGGGCGAAAAATAATTCATCCAAAATATTTGTAAAAGAAAAAGAAATTTTTAAAACTGTTATATTATCTCAAACTCCCTCTCAAAAAAAGGCCGCTTTTATACCTTAGAGCTTTTATTAGAAAATACGTATACTTGAGAATGACTGAAGCCTTCTGATGTTAATAAGAAACAATTAAAACTAGAATTCAAAATATAAGCTTTCCTAAAATGACTGGAAAAATATACATTTATATCATTCAGCTTAAATTAAAATAAAATAAACATTTCTTACGTGACCATGAAACATTGTTCAGGGGTATTATGTCTGCGCTTCTGTATGTCAATAGATACTACAATAAAATCTCGTGGGCTGGTTGATCAAGGGTCTTATATGTTCATTCTAGCCTCTTTCTGTAATTGGAAAGCACGTTAATATGTCTTTATATGTTAATATTTTAATTATAGATTTTATACCTTTTACTTTGAAAATACATCTAAAAAAATCCGTAGTTGTCAAACATATTTATTATATGTTGCCACTTACCATTGGTATAGTATACACGGAATTTGAAAACATCATTAAGCTTGTTTACCCTAAACATGAAGTTATTCTTTTTGTCATGCTATATACTTCTTGCTTTCTTAAAGTCGTTCTAAAATAAACTCTGGAATTATTGTTTTGGAGTCCAGGAACAGGTCTACCGAAAAGCATTCCTGATGTTGAATGTTCAAAATCTTTGAGCTTATTTTGATAGCCAATGA
>JABUQX010007043.1:0-17500 GCA_015478945.1 Trachelipus rathkii
GAAGCCGAGACTGCCATGGAAAATTGGTACAGTCGGTTAATGATGTAAGTGCACAATGAAAGGTTGGAAAAGAATTTTAAGAGAAAAATCAAGCATGGGAAATGTTTGGAAAATAAAGGAAGATATGGCCGGAGAGTATGAGCAAAATATTACTTCGGTATGGTTAAAGAAGAAATGTCAGTAAAGGAGGAGAGATGTGAAACTGATTGTAAAGAGAAGTATGGTGAGGATAAGAAGACACATGTAAAAACTGATTCATGTGCTGAAAATAGTTTGCAAGGAAGAGATATAGAAAGATACAGAAAGACACAAGAAGACACAGAAAGACAAAAAATGTGTATATTATGAAGGAAGTTGGGGAGAAAGGGAGATGACGAAGAAGGAAAGGATGTAGTCTGGAAGAAAGCGGTGTAAGGAGACAATGATGATGATATCAAAGTAAATGCGGCATAAAGGTCATTATAGGAATATTGGACGAAGAACGAGGCCGACTATTTTTGTCGAGATAAGTTTTTAAATATTCTCGTGACCGGCGCGAACACCGAATTACTCTTAGACTACTTACCAAAGACTTCAAGAGAGGGATTCAACATCAGGACCGACGAAGTCGAATTCGTCGTCGAGTGTTGAGTCTTAGGTATTTTATTGCCAAATGCCACTAAAGAGATACATGAAGACAATGTAATCAAAAATTTAAATGACAGAGCCACCTAGGAATAAAAAGCAAGTAAGGTCTTTCTTAGGCTCACTGGTTACTACCAGGATTCGTAAAGAATTATGCAAAAATTGGCAAGCGCCAGTGGACCGACTTAACAAAGAACAGTGAGCCAACGAGAGATTAGGTGGAATCGCATACATCAGCAGGCGTTGAGAAGTTGAAAAGAAGCATTGGAGCTCGAAGCCAATCTTGGAAGATGCCAGAGTTGGAGAAAACATTCACGCTGCAAGTGGATGCTCGGTACTTCATGGATACGTCCCTCCTACAAGAAGACGGAGAATTCTCCATCCGATCTCGTATGGGAAAGGAAGTTGTCTGCTAACACAGACAGAGGTATTCAACTTTGGAGAAGGAGGCATTAGCGATCGTTATGGGCATCAGATAATTCGAGCCATACCTCTACGGGAAGGAATTTATTATCCTTCAGTCCGACCATAGACCGATGACGGCTATGAACAAGAAGAGGTATGAAAAATAGGATAATGAGGATGTCTTATATTTGCAAGATTCAGATTTATCCTAAACCATAATAAGTGGGAGAGATAACGTCATAGCTGTGACTACCTAAGCAGATCGTATGCCGACGATACATTGGGTTTATCATCAGAAGTCTCTACTGAAGAAGACGCTGTTGTAAATGAAACCAATTTTTTAACTTTGTACATAAAAGCAAAATGTACCAATTTCCTTCATAATGGGGGGCCAAAGATGTAAGCAACTGATAGCTCATATTTCCTCCCAAAATTACCACTTTTCTATTTTTAGCGTTTCTTCTTTTGCATTGCTATTAATTTTTTATCAATATCACTTATATAACATTTCATTGATATTTATTATAGCTCCAAGGCAGCAGATTTAAATGATTGTATTATACGAATAAAACAACAACCAATGGAAAACTCGCGTGGGATTATTTTTAAAAATCTGGACTTATTCATTTGCGTCGTTGTTAGATAAACAGCTTTACAATTGAACTATTAAAATTTATTTTTATAATATATTCTATTAAATTATTATTGAATTCATTTACAAAAAATGATTATATATATTTGATTGGATCTACGTCAATAATTTAATTATCATTGTAAACCTATTGCTCCAATTTATTTATTATTAATGTAATGAAGTGAATACTACGAGTAATTACTTTAATATATATTACTAATATATATAATACCATCTAGTATTACTATTACTATATATTACTATTATTGTGAGTAATACGTACATCTCTAGATAGATAGTGAAATTGTATAACAATATATTATTGCTATTTTATATTCAGTTATAACTAGCTCAAGTGAAAAAAAATATATACTATATTATAGTATATATCTAATTATATATTACACAGCGCTCCTTCTATTCAGTAGATATATAGGTTAGATGAACTCACTCAATGTTATACGTACGGCATTATAACTTCATATATAGATATCTGACTACTATTAGGAAGTCAGTCATATTATGAGTTTAATGCTTCTCCCCATATATAGAAAGGTTTTTAAGGATCTAATATAATCTGAATTACTTTTATGTAATAATATAATAAAAATAGACCCCCTTATTTTATTAATCCTATTTATTTTAGTATTATCATTATAAACACTAACTTCGATTAGTGTTATCGATAATGCTCCTGCGTCATCGGTCATTGAGTGGCTGAAGATTAAATTCTTCCCGTTGATATGTGAGCTTTGAAATGATCTGTGTAAAGGATGCCGAAACACGCTAATTGCCTCCTGTCTCCAAAGTTGAATACCTCTTTGTGTTACAGACACACTTCTTGAACTCCCCGTATACGATTTCGGAGGGACGAATTCCCTCACGGTCCTGTCTTCATAACGAAGAGGTCCGTTCAATTCTTCTTGGCTATGAGTCTGATTTTTTATAATTATTGATTCAATGAAAGAAATGTAGTCATTCTGTCGACGCAGTACGGACAGTGTAAGCTAGACGACGTGTATATACTGGAAGTACTATTATACCTCTCTCTCCGATTCTACTCTTATGACAGCCTGTCAAGGAATTGGCATATTCTGGTCTTACCTAATATATTCAAATTTGACTAATATTATCACATCAATTTTTCTTAATGCTTTTAAGGATTGTCGCACTTGTGCTGAGTAATAGTGGTTCGTCATAATTTACACCACACTCGTCAGAGTGGTGGTATTATAAACTCACCGTATAAACTATTTATGAATATTTGATCTTTTTACTCCGTCCTATTTTCATGCCCGTTGTCTAATGCCCATTATGTGCATAATTTCTTTTACGAAATCCTGGTTAGTAATACTAGTGAGTCTGGCCCTCATACGATAACGGACCTTACGTACATTGTTTGCCGTATCTTTCATAATTTTCTTTATGCTTTAAAAATTATTATATGGTTATTCATTGAAATGAAAATTACAGAATTATTTTATTTTGAGTACATGTTGATGATATAGGAGTATATTTGTTAAATTAATATACGGTGATATGACCGAATGGAAAATTTGCTATTATTTATTGTAAAGATAATGGTTGTAATTTAATATACTTGTGATGTTCTTTTCATGTATTAAATTCCTTAATTTAGTTGGCCTTTATATATTTGCCATTATAAATTAATATATATTGCCATCTGCTATTTGCAAAAGCGTCGTCTGCAGATACGGGTTTGCAAAGTGCATTGTGTAGTCAACACTCCGACGAGGCGATATTTCGCACTTTCGCTCGGTCTGATTGGGTGAATTCCCGTCCTCTTGACCGAGTAGCTTTTGGCTATAGTAATCAGTCTAAATAATAAGTGAGCTATCGTGAAGTGTTTCGCTGTGGTTCGCAGTTCGGAATGTCATGATAGAATTATTTAACATCTTTATTCATTCGAACAAAGTAATAATAGTCAGTATCGCAGAAGGCTACTCGATATTCTTTTTGTGTCCGAATAAATAGTAAAACGTCCTTACCCTCATGTTTCATAATCATGTTTCGTAATTTATATCTACACCTATTGGTTAATCAACAGTCTATTCCACATTTTTGTTGTAAGTATCAATGAATAAAACATTTGTTTTAATATTACTATATACAGCACACTCTTTGCTCTTCCAGCTAAATCCCTTTCCTTTCTTGTCATCATCCTCTTTCTCCGGCCAACTTCTTCCATGTAACTCACACCATATCTATTTTCATTGATTGCTCACCTTTCTGCTTTGGTCTTCGTCTTCCAGTATCAGCTTTCCTCTTTTTTGCTTAGACTTGCACCCATACTTCATCTCTATGAAAACAATAAATTTTAAGCTACCTTGACAAATCTTTTTATTCTTTGTTCTTATATGGTCAAATTATCTTTAACTTCTCAGTTTAAAGACTTTTAATAATCCTCTTAATCTCACTCGAACATTCAAGTCTTCTCAATTCAGTATTTCACATCTCTCTCCTTTGAACTTGCTATGTTCTTCTATTAATTTTCTAATCCGATTAATATTAATTTATTTTCTCATATGTATTTACTCCGCATATATATATTCTACCTTCTATTGCTTTCCACAATGTCCAGCCTCCTTGTGCTTCTCCACTAAAAAAATTACTAATTATCCAAACCTTTCTCATTTATTAGTTTTATCATATACATATTTATGGGGCCGTAGCATATTTATAAACTTTAATAGTGGACTCAGAACATTATTTGCGTTATTAAACCGAATTAAACCGTATGTTGTATGCCAAATTTTGCCTAATGGTCAAGTTCCATCGGCGTCTTCATTCTGTGCCATCTCCTCTAATGTTATTACCAAGTCATACTCTGTCACGACAATGGATTTACCATATTATCATACAGGTTCCAAAAATAAGTGGTATGGATTTTCGCTTCGTCTCTACTTCGCAAGTGGATAATGCTTCTCATTCTTTCAATAGCCACAAACGCAACGTAGAATATACTGACTGTACCAAATTTGAGCATATACTTAGCTGAGACCGTAGCTGCTTATCTATATGTTATCATCATCTGCGGTCGTTCCGGTAGATAACGATACTACTACACGTACCTATTCATTACTACATGTCTCTTTTCTTCCTCTTCATGTAGATCGTCTTCCTCATCTGAAAGGTCGTTAGTACATATCTACACTTAAATATTATTTTTTTATTAAAAGTATTTTTCCAGCATCGCATACCTCCAATTAGTATTCTTGTTCTGTGGCTTCCATAACCGCGTAATTTTACTTTTCTCAGTTGATTTCAAATTTTCACCAGTATAGTTATGCATTTATTGTCATCTCTCACGAGACATTTAAGGTTTCGTATGATTCAAGAAAACATTTTTGATCATAAACACTGTTCTATTCATTGATTAAGGAATTAACCCATTATTGAATCTGAACTGCTTACACTGTATACGGTCACGTAACTCTGTCAACGTTGTTTCACATGTGAATGTCGTCATTC
Source organism: Trachelipus rathkii (assembly GCA_015478945.1). Classification (NCBI taxonomy): domain Eukaryota; kingdom Metazoa; phylum Arthropoda; class Malacostraca; order Isopoda; family Trachelipodidae; genus Trachelipus; species Trachelipus rathkii. The sequence goes on from JABUQX010007043.1 coordinate 5,156, forward strand.
GATGAGAGGGATGGCACAGTTGCGTCGATGCTGTCTCTCTCCTGTAAGTAAAGAATCTGTCCCACCACATGCTATTTATTGCACAGGCCGATAATCTCATCTCAATTACAGAGAGTGGCCTGCAGTACTGTCTACGAGATCTATTGCGTTTTCGAGAATCTTGAGAAAGTGACTACGCAATATTTGTTAACTTCTTCAAGTTATCGTCACCCGGACATCCCACCGGGTATGTGCCATCGGTCCATGTCTTCCAAACATACTGGCTTAGTGTTGTGTATAGCTTTGATAGTAGAGTAGAGAACTTTTCAAACTTTTCTCACTATTTTATCAACTTTAAATTTTTCAGAGACATATTAAAACCTCGATTCTACAATATTAAGCCGTTAAGTGATTCCACCAGTTGGCACCCCTGGAATTATCATTTTCATACTAATTAACCCTCCATCGTGATAGGTGATCTCCGCGTTAGCGAGATATTGCTTGTTATGTTGAATATCATTTTTGGGCTCCTGAGGATTACTCTTGGTAATATTTTGATGGACGTGCCTCCAGAGGAGTGTGTCCGGTGTCATCGCTACTGAACGGTTTTTCCTGCCTTATTTTGCTACCGACTCGTGTTGCCAGAGTATTTGCGTAAGCATTGTTTACCAAAAATCAACAAAATGGTTGATTTATGATGCTTGATATTTCGTTCATCTTCGAAACTGTCAATCGTCTAGACGTTAATTGTACTATTTTTATCTGAAACTGAACATGATATGATTGTCTCATTCCTTGAAAAACCTAGTGATTCGTCTTTAGATCTGGATGGAATAGCTGCGATAGTTAGCCTATATGCTCTATATCAATACCCGTCCAGGCGTTCTCTCAGCGAAGACAGAAGAGAACACACTGCAGATAACATATTTTAAGTACTCTGCTATGTTATATTGTATCGTTCTGAACTTCTACTATAATACGTAAGTAGCCCCTTCGACAATACATAACGGGTCTGAATCTTACGTAACAATATGCGATTTATATATATTCAGTGATACTAATGTTTAATTAATATTGTTTAGATAGGAAGTGAAATTTACAAAGTTGTGTAGAAGCGAAACGAGTAATTCTCGTATTTTACCCTGATTTTGACTCTGTATTCCGACTTTTAGGGAGCGAGAGAGCGACTGTTTTCCATTAAGATTTTTTTGGGCAAAAGTTACGCTTGCGAATTGGTTAAAAAGCAGTAATACTTAACGCTCTTGAACTCTCTAAATTATACACTTGCCGCCACCCAACAACAGCCCCACAAGACTGTTGCCGAAGGGGCTGCATTCACCTGAACCGGCCCAGCCCAACGGAGTCAAAGTGGTTTCCTTCCAAACATTAACACCGTGCCGGAACCGGAATATTTGTAACCCCCAAGCTAACGATCTCGCTATGCTCACTCATTCATGTCGTATATGAATTGCTTAGCCCCTACTTTTACTTGGCGTGCTTAAAGTAAATGGAACTTTGTAAGCGTCTAACCATTATTCCGTGTTTTTAAGAGATGTTAGTTTTGCCTGTCGTTGGGTTGGGTTCACAGTGTCACTACAGTTCAGATCGATGTGCTAAGTAATCTACTTATTAACCATGTAGAAACTTGTTACGGTCTTATACGAGTATATGATGAATCTTGTAATACTATACAAACTTGATTTTATGTTATGTTTATCCCAAACATATCGATAACTCGAATATGTGAACTTGAAATCAATAGTCCCAATTATCCAATAGAAGTCAAGGTAGAAACCTCACCACGACACGTGCAAAACGGAGGGTGCTTGGATCGTGTTTTCCGAAGGTTACTATTACAAATGTAGTTCCCCTAGCGTGTTCACTAGTAAAACGTTTCCACGTTCTTCATAGTTGATCTGTAGCATTCCACAACTGACGTCACACACTTGTAGCACAAGTGATTGCTGCGTCTTATGTATCTTATTGTACTCATTTAGGGTATGTAAAACCGTTACAATTTTAGTGAGAAAATAATTGACTAAGTGCCACCTCAATTTAAAGATTCAATAGGATCAATAGATCCTACCACTGAAACTTGTCGGGACAGGAGGGTTAGTGGTTGGGTGCGATAATGATTTTAAACTGAGTTGGACTGAGCTTCTCTAAAGGGCATGTAAAACGTTACTATATTTTAGCTTAAAAAAAATTTTGACCTTGAATCAACTAGACTCATAGAAATCAAGAGCTCGTATTGGAGTTGGACAGGCATGGTAGTCTTGTGGTCGCTTGATTTATCTGATCATCTATTATTTAGTGGGGGTATTGTAAGAGAACACCTGAGAACCAAAATTCCTTAGTAAAGAAATTTGACCTTAATCAAAACTCAAATAGATCACAATCTGGACAGCCGCAGGGTAGGTGCTTGGGTAGGCTTTGATTTACTGATGTTACTGATTTTAGGGTATGTAAAACATGACAATTATAATATAACAGCGTGAAGTTAACCAATAGCCCCCTTTGAAAACGTATGGTCAGGAGGGAGTTGGATAGTGGATTTGATTTATGATTTACTGCTTTAGGGTATGATAAAATGTAAATTTGTAAGTTTAAACATAAAAAGGAATAATAAATTTTATTTAATTATTTATTTATTATTTTGATTTATTTTTTTTTTCTTGATGGTTCTTTTACTATTTGACCTTGAGGAGTAACATAAAAAAGACCAATTAGGAATCCAGCGATAGAAACAAAAAGTGTTATCAGATATCTTGATATTAGGAGTGTTCCTCCACTTACCCTGAAGCGCACCCGGCACCGAAGAAGCCGGAGCCTTCCGGTTGCTGGAGCCAGCTTCCTCAGGAGCTAACGTGGTGGGTGTTATATTACAACTCTTTTCTTAGGCAGGAATAAAATATCCACTCGAAATTATGCTTCGCATCACAAATGGTTCAGCCTTATACGAACACTTCCCACTTCCTTATACCCACTTCACCTTCGGAGAGATCCGACTGGTTGAGAGCGTAACCTCTTCTACGATGAGGTTGATCGTTCATCCCCAAACGGTAATGCCTACCAAGTTGTGCCCGAGATAGAGTATTTACGCATGTCTGCAAACATTCTAGCTCAGCAACGTGTGTCGATACGTAGGAGGCGGTGCAAACGCGTGCTTGGTGCGGGTCACGCACGACCGGACACTGTCGGAAAACACGCAGCGCGTTAAAAGGAGCGCGTAAGGAGCTGATGCGGATTCAAACTTCATTGACGGAATAATAATAAATGAAACATAAAATAGAAGTGGATTCAATAATAACAGACAAACAGACAGCGACTATCGGTCTGTCTAAAGATGGTTGTGCCAGGCGGCGAGACGACCTCTCGGCCTCCGGCCTGGGGCGTGAGCCTCCAGGTGGTCGCCCCGCTCCAACCGTTGTAGGCCTAAATCTCAGCCGCGGAAGCAAAAGGGCGGTAAGCCGGCACCATATGGTCACATACGGACCCCTGCGGGGCGACACCCCCTCTATAATTAATATCCTAGGACTTGAAATTATACCCTGTTATTCGAGACTTCTATACCTAATAATAGCATTGGGTGAGTAATTCCAAGTAATTCAGACCTAAATATCAATACATAACTTCCATTGTCATCCAAACCGAAATTAGGGTTGGTACGCACTCAACTTCTTTGAGGATCACTACCTTTATGCATTTTTGCTTTTGGGGTCGCGAAGGCAAAATATAAGCCTCGCACCGCACACGCGTGCAGTCTAGTTTTGGATACATACGATAATTCTAGAGTAAGTCAGGATAAATATTCCTGAATCTTACCTACTTCTTCAAGAACATATTATACTTAATATATAATAGTAGCATTATATATACAATATATAGATCTATAGTGTTTAGATGAGATAAGGAAAATGGAAAATTCTCAATATACCCGGAGTTAGGTAACTTATACATATTATATACTATAGCACTATATCAAGTAAACCCACCTAGAAATATATACTACCCCTACTAACGTTCCCTATATCCGTACAAAGCTGAGGAGAAACTCCTAGTTCCTGAACAGATTTGCTTTTCACACATGATTCTAAATCTATAGAAATTAATGTTGGCAACCTATGAAATAGAAAAACCCATCCTACGTGCAGATCCCCATGACAACGCCGAGTTGATAGGTAAAGCCTTTATTCTTATTGTCATGAGCAAACACCAATAATAATGCAACCTCTGGTTGCCAAACATCACAAATGGAATTCAAAATGAACTTCCAACCGAAAAATTTGAAAAAAGAAAACAAAAACCTGATCTCTCTCAGGCACGAATCCTTAATTTCTTCAACTGTACATGCATTTGGCAAAATTGTATTCTTTGTATTTTGGAGAAAGGCAAGCTGCATTCTCTACATTTAGAAAGAAAGGGACGGTTAAATAATTACAGTTGAAGTATTTCAAGAGCGGAGTATACTTTTCATTAGGGTTGGCCGAGCACCGGAGTAAGCGCACCGCACCTCTATAATTTTAAAATCGCACCACGCCGGGTCACTGGAATCGTGTACCGCACCCGCTGCGTCGGCTAACCATACTTTTCATAGTGTAATTACAAGTTCTCTTGTTTATTTATTTTACGTAAATGGTTTTCCTCAGTTATTTAGACTAATTTTATCATATCTGTACATTTTATGGTTTATAGGTTCAATAATGAGTAACTGAACTGAAAAATTACCCAGAGCCACGCCTTAAACATGGGTTTTTCTGCCATGCATTGATATATCAATTTATTATATTCAAGAATTTTGACTTTTTCCAATTGAAAACTATTGGATTTTAGGCTTCTGTTTTCTTAAAAGTTCACAGAATATGAAGAGGAAGAATAAGAAACTAGGGTTGGTTACGTCGTGGGGGAGGTGGTGAATCGGAGACCATCGGAAACTCCCCTTACAAGCCGTAACCGCCCCCCCCCCACCACATATATATCATTGCAATTTAGCCTTAGGGTATTTTTTAACATTTTAAAATTTCAATTCAGCTTGCGAAGCTGATATACAAAATTCGGAACTAAAATACAAAAATGCACATATATCTTAATTAGTACTTGGCAACTCTTATATTTGTGAGGGAATATTATCAGTATTTGTCCAGTAAAACTTAACCTAAATAACCTAACATACCATATATATATATATATATTGTATATATTATTATTATATATTTTCTTTATCTTAATATATATATATATATTATATCTTATTATATTATCACTAATTTCTAATTTTTTAGACTATGGCCTATTATTAATTTTCATCTTATTTATATATATTATTCTTTTTTATCTCTTCTATATTTCTCTATATTTACTATATTAATATAATATATATAATATATTCTAGACTTTATTATAAATATCTTTATTATATTACTAAAATTTATTCTCAATACTAGTATATAGATTTATACATTTCGACTTTGTTAATATATATTCATTATATTTTATATTATATATATTATATATATATATTAATATAATATTTGTTAGGTTCCTATTATCTGCCTCAAAAACAACAATCACTCAGTTATATCTCTCATAGAGCGGAAGCGTCGATTAGTTTTGGCGCAACTGCAGCACTTTTACGACCAGAAGTTGCAGTTACTGGATGTTTAAGTCAGTTTGGTGGTAGTATTTTCTGACAATAAAACTCACTGTTGTCACGTAAATTAGAAGAATTGGTTGACTTATCGGGTAATTTATCCGCGAAACACTATATATTATACACCATTTCCGGATTTTCTATTACGTGCTAGACCTACCTGGAATTCCTTGAGTTGGTCTTGTTCATATTTGGAGTCAATTAAATTTTTAATTTTGCGAACTATTTCTATTCGATTTTCTGTTTCCCTTCTGGTCTAAGATACTGATATGTGCATCATAGTTAACTCCACCTGCAGTCAGCAAACAACTTTCCATCCTACACCTCAATCGTGAACCAAATTTGATTCATATACTATTATAATATATATTATATTATCTTTATTATCTTACTATTATATAATTTATATATCTTATAATATATCTGCTTATGTTATATACTATCTCTTCTTATTATATTCTTATCAAAATCTATGCTGTAAAATATGCAAAAATGAATATCTTTATTCTATGTTCTTTAAACTTAGCATACTATAAATATATATTAAGGTATATATATATTATATTATTATACTCATCTAGTTATTAACATAATATTATATACTTAATCATATATCAAGTGTTCGAGTGTCGGTGTAGTTATCTTTTCCTTGTACTCTCACTTCTATGCACAAGTAGTAGTTGATTGTTGTTATTTATTGAAGTTTTCTCCGTAACGACCTTATTCTTTTATCTTTTAAGGAATCGAACATACAATAACCAGTTTTTAAATTACTACTTGGTTTGCTTTTTAACTTGTGGAAGTCGCGTCTGTTTTACGACTAATCTAAGGATATGTATGCATTGTATTACGGTTGCTACATTGAGACTGAAGCGAACAGTAAATTCTAGTCTAAGTATGTCTTACTACCCCTTTTTTATATGATCCTTTATGACCTGTAGTATGAAGATTATATTTACAGTTAATTATTAATTAAACATTAATGTTTTATTAATATAAAAGTAGTGTTCATATGTTTTACGTACGGGATTATTTTAAGAATATTTATTTTCCTCATAAATATTTCTTGTTGCACTCACGCATATTCTATGGGAAGAGAAAGTCTTACTCTTGAATTTTACCGTATTTCTTTACAGAGAACTAAGAGTGCAAAGCAGATTGAGAGCGAGGAGAGAGTTGACTAGCAGGAGAGACGTGGTGGCGTGTACAGATAAGTGAGGAGCGGAAGAGAGAGAGCCAAAAGAGAGAATAGGACAAGTTATATGATGTGAATGGATGGGGAGAATGAGGAGTATAAGAAAAGTGATGGAGTGATGAAATTCGAGATAGTTAACAGAGGAGAGAGAGCATTTTGAGCTATGACATTTGTGTTTGAGAGAAATTTAAGGTATGGAAAATACATTTAGTATATTTCAGTTATATTAGTATTACTTTGGGTCACGAAAAGAAATGAAAGGTGAAGAATAATGGATATAAGTTAATCATAATATTGCAATGATGAAAATTGCATTCTAATAAAAGTTATAAACTCATTTTTTATGTCTTATATGTGAATTATATATTTTTATACCTTTAAAATTGTTATCTTACTTAATCATTTTATAATTTTATTTTTAAACTTTTTAAAAATATATATTTTATATATTTACGATTATTTTAATTATTTTTTATATAATACATATTCATTTCACTATATGATATTACACTTATTTCGCGCCCCAGAAGCGGAGCACATTAGTCACTAAATTAAAATTTTTATAAACATTAAATAATTCTAAAATATTCTCTACAACTTCTAAACGCACTTTGCGACTATGGGTTACTTCTGGGTATATTACTTAAAAGCTGGTTTCTGCTCTCGTTTTACAGTGATTTGAAGTTGATCGCGCCTGTGAAGACCGATATTCTCATTATTCTCGTAATATTGAGAAAATAATCTGATGAAGGGCAATATCATCATCCGATTGAGGAATTCCATCTGTGTTGAGCGAATCATATTCACTCTTATTAAGGAACCATACTGTTGAAGTGCGAATCAACAACTCGATGTGAGGAACTATCTGTGGGAGTTTGAAGTGGAGTATTCAGACAGGCTTTTCAAAGACAATAAGAATTAACTTGAATCTCCGTCTTTACCTCTATCGGTTTGAATTTGTTCTTAGTACTCATCGATTGTCTTCACCCTTTTTGAAGAACCTTGTAAGGGCCATAATACAGAATTAGGTGCTTCAAGACTCTTCCGAATGCGATACGACTCCAAAGAAAGGTCATTGAGTACAGGTTGTGAAGCTCGGCAAGGAATGTGATGTTCATGATGTGCTGGAGGATGAAGGAGGTGGTAGCTGTTGTAATTCAATTGTTTCATGGTAGGTAAATTTTTGGTGATAAAGTTATTTATGCTAAGAATCTGTTTTCATGGGCTTGAAGAGGGTTACTAAAGGACACAAGGTGTTATTTAAGGTTACTTGCTGTGAAAGGAGCAGAATCCGGAGCATCATAGGAAAGAACGAAGACTATAGCATAATGACTGGTTGTAGGAGAGATGTCACCAGATTTGTGTCTTCCTGCGCCATGAATAGCATCTCAGCGATTGATGAAAAAATTTTTCGATTTGGACATGGTGTGCTGACTAGGGTGGTAAGAGCTTGGTAGGAGTTTCCTAATGAAATCCAATAGAATTGGGTTTGAATAGTTCGGTGAAAAAATCTCCTTTCAAACATTGGCGGTATCTGAGATTAGATAAAGAAGGAACGCCGAATCTTGAATAATCCATTGACATGGAGTTGGCAATGCGAAAGATTTTTGAAGTCGTGTATTTAAATAGGGGTGGAATTGGCGTTGTCACATTAGTGTTCTTTGTTCGAACAGGTGAGGAGATATTTGAAGACTGGAGTGACAGTGGTCGTAAAGGAGGTGGAGGTAATGTTCACGATGCGAATATGTAGGCTCCTGTTTCAAAAAACGCTGTGACGGAATTTCATGGGAGCAATAGGTGGTTTCTTATGGGCGCTTGAATTTTTTGCAAAGTTTGTCACTGTTTGACCAGAAGAACCAAATTCTGATGTCACGACTTTCATGTTAGGGTCAGAATACCGTAGTCTTTATAGACGCAGAAATGGCTTAACTTCAGGATGAGACATCTGATTAAAATTGTTGAGATTGTCACGACAAGGTTCTTGGCAAAAAATGGTTCGCGGACAAGCTGGGAGAGGTATCACCCATCGGTGAAGATTATTCTTGTCAGAGGGTAAGAATCTACTGTTGACGATGGATATCAGGGAAAGTTCTGCCACAATGTTATCTGCTCCCTTCAGGTAGGTCATTGAAGAAGACATATTTGTTAAGATAGAGAGATGACGTTTTTGTTTTTTGGTTTTTAGGCCGATTACTTTTTGCTTGAGTCCCTACTATAGAAAGCTGAGACGAGAGGTTTGTTATCAGTGCACAAGATGACATTCTTCCTTCCAATCTAAATGCTTGAAGATGAAGAACACTAATAATAGGCTACTAAAAATTCACGGCTCGAGGCTAAGTTTACGATGTGTTGTTCTGATAGCTTTTTTACTATCTGGATACATCTACCTATGTTCTTGAATGATTTTAATGGCAGGAACCAAAAAAAATTGATATTATTGACTTTATAATAATTAAAAAAACTAAGATACCATCTTTAGGGGGCGTTGGAACCTAAGTTGGACTGAGGAATAAAATATAGCTTTTCTTTTAAACATTTTTTTATCCATGTTAACGCTATTGTAAATAATATATTTTTTTGGTATTTTCCATTTATTAAAAATATGTTTTTATATTTTTAAACAATTATTTTATTCAGGCACTCACTGGTCGGGGGCCCAACGTTTATTACCCTTTGTTGCGCGTGCAATTCCGTTAAAAGAATTAAAACAATAATTTTTTCATTTCGCATCTCCTGCAAGTCGTAATTTTCAAGATATCAGGCAAGCCAAATATTTGGGGAACTTGAACGTGAAACATTGTTAACGGGTCAAAAACTATTTATTATTTTTATAATTTTTCTTTCTTTTATGCATTACATCTTCTTTCATTCTCTTCATTTTCTTGCATTAAAGTGGGTCGGCTAGATTTAGAAATGTATCCAGTTTTTAAACTGGTAGCTTTCATAGTTTTTAGATTACAAGGAGCCGGCTAATCTAAAACGCTGCGACTGCATATATTTTACTATATACCATAGTATAAATTATAATATTTATAACGATATATAATAATTATAGTATTAATATAACTGGAAATATAATAAATATATATTATTTATTATTTAGGTATAGGATAATAATATATTGAAGTAGGGATATAACTATAGTTTACTATAGGGGTAATTTGCGGGTAGAAACGCTATATTTTTTTTAATATATATATTATATATATATATATATATACTATTAACATATATAGATATATAAATAGACTATTATATATGGATAATTATGATATGTATATTATATACTTATAAGGCTACTATATATATTATATTAGGGTGATATAGTATATATGAGATTCGATGTACAGGGCCTTAACTTACGGCTTCCTAGAGAGCGCTCACGCTGGATTGAATAATCAACTATGGATGGGTATTCGTGGACATGCTATAATAGGTATATATATATATAGATATATATGGAATATATATACATATTTGTATCAATATAATATTCAGTTTATATACTACATGTATTATATATATAATATATATTATATATATATATATATATATATTATATATTATTAATATAGGGCACTTATCCTTTAAAAAGGAAGTTACATACAGTTGGCTAATATCGAAAATCGCGGAACTCTGCTCATACAGCCCTGCAGTGTCCGTGTTAGCTAAAACTCCAATAGAAAGATCGCGAAAGTTTCCACAAGTTGCTTTTTTTTGTTATCGTTATTAATTTGCTTAATTTTAAAAAATTTTTTTTTTTATATATTTTTAAGGGGGCTCGAGCCGACGGAGGGAGAGGGGGACGAATTTGTCCCCCGTCGTCCCGCTGAAGGGCCGAGAAACCTGGAACCCTGCACTTCTTAATGCTATTTTAATCCTGGGCTATATGCTCCTTTAGTTTTAACAAAAAACAAAAAAACTCATTGGCAACCTTGTCTCATAATGAGAATAATCGATAAAAATCGATTACATTGTTCGTTCGATATATGTCGGTTAACTACCTTTAAAGGACAAGGGTTCCCTATTATATATATTATAAATATATGTATATATATATATTAGTGGTACATGAAATACTTATATTATAAGTATTATTATATATATATATATATTAGGACCTTATATAATACCTATAATAATGATATTTGCCTTAAAAATCCAAGAAATCCAAAACTGTAATATTAAAGAATCTAAAGTATGAATTATAATAAAATCATGTAAAAAAGTAAGATGGTTTAAATCATTAGATTTTATTCGTGTCAACCATGATGAAAATCAATTTTCTCAACGGAACATAAAAATTTAATAGTTTCTCTTTAAAATGTTGTTTTCTTTTTAGATTTAAAAGAAAACTATTTTCAAAGAAAAGCTCTAATTAAGTGGAAATTTTTAAATTTAACATACGTGTTCAAATAAAATTTAAAAACTTTTAAAGTTATTATTTTATAAAACCTATTACCTGTTTTTCCTACATTTTGATATCGTTGTTAATTTTAAAGCAGATACAATAATTTCTTATTAGTTAAAATATAAAATAGCAAATTAAGTACAAATATTTTTGAGTTGGAAAGGTTAAACTTTAGCTCCTCGTAGACCATTCTGGCATTCTACATGACCATTGAGATGTCATTTATTAGCTTAGTGGCACATATATCCTACTCTTATTGCATTATAGATAACGAAATACCCTGGTTTAAGTGGTTTAATATCTGACATCAGAACGGTACATTGATTCGATCTGATGAGGTAGCGTATTATAATTTGTAACCGAAGCAAGTTGAAGTTAAGGTTTCCAGAGTGCTACAAAGTTAGGAATGAATTTTAACTGGCATTAGAACATAGATGCAACCATAGTCAAATTAACAATCATGTTTACATGAATGTGTGACATAATTTTTTTTTGTTATTGTTGTTTATAGCCTGAGAAGCAGTAGACTTTTAAGGTTGCGGAACATAAAATTTCCCCTTGAAGCAAATGTCGTTCAAGAGCTGTTAAACTTGGTTCAAATTTTAAAACTTTCAAAATACGTGTATCTTAGAATCGGAAGTCAAAAAAGAACTGGAATATTGGTTTGTTACTCAAGTATTTGATATATTCTGAATTAGGGTTGACGGACGTACTCGTATTGCACGATGCTGTGTTATACACAATTTTATTGTCCCGGTGTGGTGCCGTGCGGTGCATTTTTTCTCAAGCAGGAGCAATATTCTTAAAGAAGCAAAATATTTCAAAACCGCAGCATTAATTAACTATTTATCACTATTAAATGAAAGTGTACACCAATTTAAAAATTTTTATTTGTCATTGGAAAATGGGAGCTATTTATAAATTAGTTTTCTTTCCGGTTGTGGTCAACCTTTAGGAGAGACCAAGTTTTGAAACATGCAATATTTGGGCTTTGTATTTTACACAGTTTGGCTTGAAATATTTATCATCATATGTTATCTTGACATAAAATTACTCAATTAAAGTAGCTATATTTCCAGTTTATATATATATATATAATATATATATATA
>JABUQX010007043.1:25000-27500 GCA_015478945.1 Trachelipus rathkii
AATAATAATAATAATATAATAAATAATAATAATAATAATAATAATAATATAATAATATAATCCTAATAATAATAATATAAAGATAATAATTAAAACCGGTTGTATAATAATGAATATAATAATAATAATAATAATAATAATAATAAGAATAACATAATAATATAATAATATACTAAATCCAATAATTATAATAATAATAAATACTAATAAATCACAAGCAAAATAATAATAATAATAATAATAATTATAATAATTTATAAATAATAATATAATGGATATAATAATAATTAATACTATAATAATAATAATAACATAATAATAATAATGTTACATTATAGTGATAGTAATAAAACAATAATCACTAATTTATAATCAACTATTAATTAAATAAATAAAATAATAATAATAATAATAATAATAAATATTCTTAATAATTTGAGTATTTGTAATATTATTTTAACCATAGCAAATATTTTTTAATAATAAAAATAATAATAATAATAATAATAATAATAATAATAATAATAATAATAATAATAATAATAATAATAATAATAATAATAATAATAATAATAATAATAATATATATATATATAACATAATATATAATATATATATATATAATACACTATATAATAATATATATATATAATATATATATAATAATATATATATATACATATCTATATATACCATATCATATTTAATGTATTTATTACTATATATATAGTATATATTATACTATATATAAATATATATAAAATAATATAATATGAGCAGAACAGAGGGTTTGAATTATTTTGGAAATCGAATCTTAATAAGAAAAAGCGAATACTGCTACCAAAACCCCAGTCATGAATATTCAATGATAAGACAATCACATCCTCAATTTTATTACAGACGTTTCGGATTACATTAATCCATCTTCAGTGAACTAAAATTAAAAACAAACAAAGTTTAAAGCTAAACAATAGGTGATTATGCATAATATACAAAAATGAAAAACAAAGATTAAAAAATAAAAATATTAAAAATATATAATAAAATATAATAAATAAAATTAAAAATAGTGACAAAAATGTAAACTATATACTATGATAAAAAAAAATAATAAATAAAATTAAATAGTGAAAATGGTAAACTTCCATATACTATAATGCGTAGCAATGGTGATAATCAAAGAGGGACCAAGTATAAAGGCAAAATGGTCAAATGGCAAGTGACGCACGTGACCACCGAGGAAGAAATGAGTTTACAAACAAAATAATCCCGATATTTGAATACACAAAAAATGAAAAAAAATAAAAAATAAAAATTAAAAATGAAAAATAAAGATGACAAAACATAAATACAAAAAGTACAAAAAATACTAATAATAATGTTAAGAGGACCCACCGACACTTCCAAACACAAACACGAAAACATCAGCACCAGACCTATCATACATCCCAGCATACACACCTACACACAAACACCACACACACCACACACACCACCCCCCCCCACCCACCCACACACACACACAAAGGACACAACAATATACGTGATGAGCACATTTTTTTTTTTTTTTTTTTACTTTATAGTATTTATTTTTTTATCCCTTTGTTTGCCATTACTCTATATTATGCTTATTATTATATATTATGTAAATTTAGCTTTAAAGTTTAAACTTTGATTTAAATTTTAGTTTACTGGCAAGATGGATTGATGTCAAAATTCCGCAAACGTCTGTAATAAAATTGAGGATGTGATTGCCTTATCATTGAATATTCATTCATTACTGGGGTTTTGGTAGTAGTATTCGCTTTTCTTATATTATCATGATACTAGTACTCGTATTATATATATTATTATATATATATGAATATATATATATATATATATAGTACAATAATTATGTTATTATTAACTATTTAAATATATACATATAAATACACTATATATATATATAAATACATATACTATATATAATATATATTAATACTTATTAATATATATATAAAACTAGTAAATGATATATCTATTATATAGATATATATATACTATTAATCGTATATTATATAATATATATATATCTACTATATATATAGTTATATATATATTATATATATATATATATATATATATATATATGCGTGTGTGTGTGTGTGTGTTTGTGTGTAGTAATTAAATATTAATTTTTGTTTGTAAAATTTTCCACAGATATGAACTAAAACGAGACTTTTTTATATATATAATTTTTATTTTGAAAACTTATTCAACAATTACGACTTGCAACCAAAATTTTATATGTATTCTTATGCAAATTTTAATAAAATATCAATCAATCTATAAAAAAAAAGTTACTTCTAAATCCAATAAGATTCGTCACAGATAAGAAAAACGAAGATGAAAAAGAAAAGATAACTATCCAATCAGGAAAATCCTAGAAGAGGACGGAGACGAACTATATCAACAACAACCTTTGAAGTCGAAGAACAGTACAAAAGATAACTAAATA
>JABUQX010007043.1:37500-40000 GCA_015478945.1 Trachelipus rathkii
TACTTCATTAATAGCGAAGACTTCTATAAATCGAGGTTCGTTTTTAAACACAGTTTTTATTTCTTCTTCATTCATCTTTAATAATTCAAAATCACGTTGCGTACTCTGTCAATTTCAATGAGCTGAGGATGTTCCAGATAAACCAGGACAGTGATTGGTGATTGTAGACTTCCACTAAAGGAGAGACTTAACCCTAATGTTTCCTTTCTCAAAATGTTTAAATGATTAGCGTTACAAGCTGAAAGGTCTGCGGTGAGATCGTAAGCATATAAATTACTATTCTTAGCGTATTCTTCAAGATCTATCCCTGTCCCGCTGTCATTGCATGAAACAGTGTTAGCTATTAGATCGTAAAAAGGTCGTGAACATAGAGATTGCGATCCATTGTATAACATTTCATAATCCCGACCGTAAGGTTGACCGTTTACATGTAGACTGATACCTCTAAGTCCAAAAGGGGCGAATTTATAGGGTGATTTTTTATAATTCCCTGAGTATGCTTCATGTTCAACAATGCCTATTATTACTTTCTGAGACAGATTACCATTCACAATGTTAGGGGATATTGATACTCGATTTAATTCCCTGTTGTAAAGTTAAACAACTTTGCTTCCACTCGTTTGATAGGATACTTTGCTGTAGTGTTCAAGAGAGATTTTTCGATTTCCAAATGTCTCTGGGGTAGTAATTTCACTTTTCTAACATAGAGATAGGCTTCTAACAACTTGTAAACAGGTTCAGGACATACAGCCGTAGCAGTAGGTTTACTTTTTATTTTAAGAGCGAATTTAGGATTTGAACGGGTTAATCGAATTCTAGTATCTACAGCTGGTAGAATAAGTCTTTCTTGAGAGAAGATGTCACCGTTTAAACGTCCGTAAAATTCATATGTGTTCCTTGTGGTTTTACCCGCTTTATCTATATGTGCAGCCTCGTCTTTGAAACTATAAAAACCGCAAGACTGGAGATGAGACTGTTTAGCATCGTCGGAATAATTTAATAAATGTTCTATATAACTTCTATAAGGATAATTTGCAGCTGATGCACCTAATGAAGTTTCATTGAGATACACTTCAATCTGATTAAAACAGGTATACAGGAAATTGGATTCAGTGTATACTATGTGATCGTCAGATGATGGAAGGTCTGTACCATCGGGTTTCGTCAGTTTCGTTTTCAGATATAAAAACACGTTGGATGGATCTAAATACTGATCCGAAGTACCTGGTATATTGAACTCGAGAGGGACATCGGTGTTGGTAATTGAGTGTATGGGGTTGATGCTGATGAAATTGGTTTCACTTACACTAATCTGGGTAGGGGACCCAATTCACTCTTACAACAGTCTGGACTAGAAGGATGGAGGAATAGCATCTTGATGCAAGGCTGCTGACCCGATAATGAACGGATCCGGGATTTAGCTTTTCTTAGTATTTCAGTCACAGTTATGATGTGTTTATGTAAAAGATGTCAATTAGTAATTAAATAGCAAATACATCATTTCTTTTGAGGTCTTTTAGTCTTAACCTTTTTCTTAAGCATATTTATATCGTTTTTACCTGACTCTCTCTCTTATTTTTGCGCTTTACATCTATCACATCTCTCACATAACTATCCAATCGCCTTTAGTACCTCGGGCTGTTAGCTCCTGCGGGGCAGTATCCTGTTACGTATGCATCCCTGTTCGTGGGGGGATATAGCTTTACCTATATATTCACCTCCTCTTCTAAATAGAGGCATTGCACTTCTCCATAATGTTAGAGAAAAAAATCCACCCAGTCCATACCCTCTTTGTAATTTTGTTCCAACGAATACCCTATCGTTATACATTATTAACGGAGCTTCTATCAGGCCCTATCTTTACACTGTGAGAGTAAGTTAATGAATGAATAAATATAACTAACTACATCACTTATATATAACCTTACACCTATCCTTATTTCTAGAAGGTTTTCTAACAGCATATATGGAAGATTTTCTACTCTGTTAAAAAAAATAGTCCATCATGTTATAGTTAAAGTGTCTGTTTCTTTCTAATATGAACTTTACACAATAGTTTCCGTCTGTGAATGGATACGGTCTACCTTCGACATCCTTTATATGCATTCGCACAGACCCTAAATGTGAACAACTGAGAGGTAAGTAATGAACATTAGGAAAAGATATAACCTTTCCCTTTTTAGGAAAATGAACCACCCTTAATAAGGGGGCTTTAGTATTCCCTACATACTGATGGTCAACTATATCTGTATAAACGTAAGCCATCCCTTGATCTTGTAACATCTCCGAAGGAATGCATATATAATTGAGATAAAGAGATAATATCGGTCATAGTAGGGGAAAGGCTGATATCTAGCTGCAGTAGAGTCAGTAGAATATTCTTACTACAGCTTGGTTCATGCACACATTTCCGAAACCAAATCTGAACGTTTAAGGATAAACACTTCAGGGTCTCTCAAATTCACTCCTGTTGTCGATCTTAAAGTATTAATACCCTGTC